>JAFLJL010001007.1:0-27500 GCA_018398815.1 Conus ventricosus
TTGTGTGGGGGGGGAAAAGGTAAAAAGTCGCCCGGGCGGCGGGGGGGGAAAAAATTTGTTTTTGGGGGGGAAAAAAAGGTGGTTTTTGGATTTGGGGGGGCCCGGGTTGTGGGGGTGTTTTTGGGGGGTTTGTGGGGTTTGTTTTGGGGGTTTTGTTGTGTGTGTGTGTGTGGTGGAGAGATAGGGTCAGGCAGGTCAAAAATTTAACACTAGGCCTCAACTGTCCTTCATTTTAATTTGTGTTCAACATGGCTGGTATTTTAAAAGCCCATGTGTCTCTATTAATTTCCGATTTAAATTTTGAAAAAAATTTTTGGGAAAGAGAAGAGGAGAGTGAGTGCGTTAGAGACGGTGGTGGTGTGTTGTGTGTGGTGTGGGGTGGGTGTGTGTGTATGTCGGTTTCCCTACAGACTTCCAAAGAAAAAAATCAAGGAGTTTTAAAGGGGAGTGCCTTTTCTTTTTCTAGGTTACAATATTGCGTAAAAAGAAAACAAAAAAGGGCGTTTATTTTCCTTGTTAAGGTTATGAAAAAAAAATTACTTACAATTTTTTTGTTAAAGAAAAAAAAAAAACTTTTTTTTAAAATAATTTTTCATAAAACCTGAACAAGAAAAGTCAAACTGCCCTTTCTTTTTTTTTCCATTTATCAGAGTAGGGGCCCCAGTACACCACACAAGAACATTAAAAAACTCAGACCCTTTGTATAAATGCCAAAACACTAAAACCGAAAAAAAAGCTTTTGTAAGAAAACATATGACATCAGGGTGGTAAGAGACGGGTTGGGATGAAAAAAAAAAAAAAAAAAAAAAAAACTTTTAAAAAAAAAAAAAAAGTTTAAAAAACGTCGTCGCGAGCGTAATACCAAAGGGAGGAAAAAGATGAAGTTAAAATTTACCTCCCTGGAAAAGCTGCTAACCCCGGCCAGAGATCTAAAAACCGCGCTTGTAGTGATTTAATTTCTTTTTTTAATTCCATTTAAAAGTTTTTGAAAGAAAAAAAAAGAAAAATTTCACTCATGAAAAATTGCACATTTTTTAAAAAATTTTCCAGCTTTTCCGACCCATGGCCACAAATTAAAAAAACAAGACTTTTCCAGCCCTGGAAATGGTGTTTTCTTTTTTCCATTTTTTTCCAGCTTCCAGACTCGCGAACCCTAAATAAAAAAAAGACGGGGTTGCTTTTTTGACTTAAAAAGGGCTTTGCTTTTTGATCTTCCATTTTTCTAAAGAAACTATTTGTTACTAAACCCAACCCACCAACAATCTCATTTTTTTCCAATCATATTTGAATGATAGGACTCTGTTGTGGTGCTTAATGGAAAAACCCCCGTTTCAACTTTGTCAACTGGACTCCCACAGGGCTCAGTGTCGGTGGGTTTAAAAAGCAACTTTATTTATCCACAGGGCTCAGTACTGGGCCCCCTACATTCTGAACTTCATCAAAGATTTCCCATTGTCCATATCAGATGAAAGGGTCAGACAGATTTATTTGCTGAGACCTCCCCCCAAACGAATGATGTGATCAAAAGACAAAGAACTTCTCTCCGGGAAAGTCTCGATGTTCAGACGGGTTCTTCAAAAAAAGGGCATACACCCACCAAAACTAAATTATTTTTTAAGCTACCCCCAAAAACACCTCTGACCCTTTTTGCCTAAAATTCATTTGAATGGCTCTTCCATCGGCGGTAATGCGCAATTTTTTAAGGTTAAAGATAAAAAAAGAATTGAAATGGCAATTCATTCAAAAACGTTCAAGGTATCTAAAAAACCCCTTTTCCTGTTACTCAATTAAAGGATACTCAACATAATGTGCCTAAATTTTCTTCAATCAAAACAAAATGTCATGTACAATTACCCCTCAACAGGGGGGAGGGAAGTAGTGACGTCCACAAAAAAAAGGGCTGAATTCCCCATAGATGTGCAAAAAAGCTATCCACCCACTGTATCTCAAAAACACCGAAAAACTAAAACGCTAAACACACTTCCCTGAAAAAACTGGAATTCAACAAGGCTCGTTTTGTTTACAATCTTGAAATCTAGCCATTTTATATAAATCCCTTTTTACAAGATCAAACGCTTTCCTCTCAAAGGAATTCTTTTTTCCCTACCCACGCATTGATCTATGTACAAAAAGCCTAGTTCTCTGGACCATAGTCTGGAACTACTTCCACAAATCTACAAAACAGAAAACTTTTAAAACTTTTCGGGAAAAAAAAAATTTTGCATAACATTTTATGTCTCAGTAATTAAATTTTTCGTTTACAATGATTAGCGCCCTTTTCCAAAGCTTCTGTAACTTCTTTTAATAAATCATCTAAACAAAAAACCTCCCGTTAAAATCGCTCATCCCCATCCCCTTCTGTTACCATCCCTTTTCTCTCCCCCCCTCCCCCCTACCTCCCTTTTCCTTTTCCCTTTCATCCCCTCTGCCTTTCCCCTTTTGGGTTTTTTTGTTTTTTTTGTTTGTTTGTAAGTTCCTTCTGTTTTTACCATCCCCCACCCTTTAGTGTTTTTATGAATCATTGTAAAATTTAGATTCCCATTTTGCTATGTTGAATTATCAGAGTGAATGTAGTGCTGAAATATGTTTGCTGACAAGGACAGTTGAAGACTAGGTTTTCCCCTAAAATCCCCTCCTTGGTACATTAAAGATAAATAAATAAAATCAATCTCTCTTCTTTCTTCCTTCTTTTCCTTCTCTCTTCTCCCCCTCCCCCTCTCTCTCTCTCTCAAGCAGCACACACTTGACAAGCATGCCACCTTAAATTTGGTTTTTCCCCCCCCTTTTCACCCTTTTTCTTTGTTAATGGTGCGACTAACATTGTCTCCACCAATGTTCCCCTTGTGTTGATTCTAGTTGAACCTAGTAAAATTTGGGTTACACGGATGTTTTTGTCATGTATTTACCTTCAATTCAGAAAAATCGGCTTAACTATAAATCAATCATAGAAAAACAAATGCATGTATTTTTAGAATGACATTTGGGGGTAATCACAGCATGCAGGGTTTTCCCCGTATTCTGTTTCTAACATGTTCTCAGCATCAATAAAACTGACAGATACAAATAAAGGCACTCTTTCAGCTTGTAAAAAATTCCAAAAAAGAAATGGAAGAAAAAAAGAAGGTTTAAATTGCCCCCCCTTCCCCCCCCCACCCCCCAAATGACGCGATGCACAATTCCCCACGCGGGAGTTTTTTCTTTCACTGATCCAATGTCAGTGCCTTGGTGCCAGATCACTTGGTGCCAGCAATCTATATTATTGATCAGGGGGAACCCCCCATTCCACTTTATTGGTTTACTGTTTTTAAACAAAGCTGAACAAACCAAAAAGGGTTTTAGGCGGGGCTGTGAACCTTCTATTCAAATTTTAAATGATTTAATGCTAGTTTTTGTATGTACTATAATATAGTTGACAATTCCCACTTCTTTTCCCGCATGTGTTCAGAAAACTTCGGGACCCCAACTTAATAAAAACTTTCTGTTTGTTTTCCCTTTTGGGCTCAGCAGACAAGATGCAGAAAATTTCTTTTTCTTTTTCTTCCTAACATCTGGTTCACTCAAAAATGGTGGGTCCCCAGTGCGCATGTTAAAAGTAAAAAAAATAGCATAAAATAGTGTGACCGATTTGGGCCCCCCTGAGAAATTTTTGGGCAAAAAGGGGTCGCCTCGATATTCGACATTCCACAAAATTTTGTGACTTTTTACTAGCAAATTGATTTACCCGGAAAGTCGGGAAAGCTCGTCAGTATCGAACTGATATTCCTAAAAAATTTTTTTCCCCGTTTTTTAAATGATTTTGAACCGTGACATTGTGTTGCAAAGAAGTCAGCCAAGATGTTACAAAAATGGTACTGGACCTTTTCCCATCTACTTTTTATCGCAGCGGGATGTTTTTTGCCAATCTCCTAGTGTGGTAAAGAATCCTCATTTTGGGTTTGTTTCCCCCCTGCATGAAAGCTGCTTTTGTCCCCCTTTTTGAAGAAACCTCTCTTGCCCCTGAAAACCTAAAAAATTATCGCCGTCTCCAACTTTTTTTCTTTCAAAGATAATTGAAAAGATAGCACTTCCCCAATCCAAACCCACCTTACCAAAACAACTTGCTTATTGTTGCATCCGCCTATCGCACTGGACACAGTACAGAAACGCTCGCTGAAAAAAATAAAGTCTTCTCTTTCCTGGAAAATGGTCGGGTTTTCCTGTTTTTCCTTTTCTGACTTTCCCGCGCCTTTGATCCCTTTGATCACTCCACCCCCCCAGATTTCAACTATTTTGGCACTCTTCTCACGCTTTGCAGGGTTTTTATTCTTACCTTTTCTGGCAAACCAAATTTGTCTTGCATGGTTTTTCTTCAAGCTTGTGATTTGAATTAGGTGCCCCCCAAGGCTCGCCCCTTGGCCCCATTCGTTTTTTCTATATCCCCACCCATCTTCATTGTACCCCTCATAATTTACCCACGCTTCTCTGATGACAATCAAACTACTTTTGGTGACTCTCCTCCCTCCTCCACATTGATCGCCCCAAAGTTTGCATCTCTGACAAAAAGGCATGGAAATTCAACAAATTTCGTTAAACAATAAAAAAACTGAATGATCTTCTTTTCCCCCCAAAAGGGCTCAGTCTAAAACCCTTGTCCTTCTTCTGTCCAACTGGAAACCTTCTATTCAGACCCCCCAACCCCCAGTGCAAAAATCGGCTTTGTATTTGATCAACACTTTTTTTTTCAAATCAATTTTCTTCTATCTCCCGTGCTTCTACTTGAGTTTCGGGAATCAGTTCTGGGCCACCTTCTTTTGAAGAAGCCACCAAACTTGGTTTCTGTTTCCCTTCTTTAAGACTTGATACTGTAATTCTTCTTGCTGTGTCCACGAATTTCTTGAAAAAATTGCAGAAAGCCAAAAAACTGCCCCTTTGGGTTCGAAATCTCCAAAAACCTCTCATGTTTTCCCTTGTTTAAAATCTTTGCACGGCTTCCTTTGATAAACGCATCAAGTACAAATTTCTTTGCTCTGTTACAAGGCATTGGTGGCCTCGCTCCATCTTACCTCTCAAAACTTCTGTGCCATACCTTCCGCAGTTTCCCCTTTCCTGAAAATGCATTATGAATCCCTCGTTTTGGGCCAAACTTTTTGGTAAACTTTTTTTATTTTTCAGGCTCCTTCCTGCGGGAACAATCTCCCTTCTCACCCCCGAAACTAAAACAGTTTTCTTTTTTCAAGTCCTCCCTAAAAACAACTTCTTCAAAACATAATTTTCTGCTCCTTGGGGTGTGTGGGTGTGGGGTTGTTGTTGTTGTTTTGGTGTTTGTGTGTTGTGGGGGTTGTGTGTGTGTGTGTGTTGTGTAGTGTGTTGGGGGCTTATTGCTGAAGGTTTAGGGCTTTTTTTAAGTTTAAGGGCCACTAAATGCCCTTATTTTATTATTATTAAAAAAATTAAAAGAAAGGGGCCAAATCGGGCCCCAGGTAACAGAAAATATCGGGGAATTTAAAATAGAAATCGTAAAATAGCAGATTCAAAAATTTTGGTATCAATTTTTTTTTTAAATGAGATTGATTTGGGCAATCTTGATGGAAACCCGGCAGGAGTTCACACCGAAAGAACAGATAAAATGAATGTAAGGGGGCTGTCAATATTTGATGCGGTAGGTTTAAAACCCGACCCCCAAATCCTTGCTACTTTTATTCAATACTATTGTTCCATTTAAAATTCAAAACTTAGCTCGCCTTTTGAAAAGATTAATTTGAAAAAGCCTTCTCTCTTCTAAGGGTTTCCCCATTCAAATTTCCTCATTTCTTCTATATTCCCCTTTTCTCTGATGGGGCCCCCTGTTATAAACCCGTGCTGCCTCTCGAATTTTTCGAGTTATCAATGCCCTTTAATGGAAAACCCCAAAAGACAACCATATTCAGTACTGGTTAACAGGTTTGAGACGTCTTTAACCTTTGGGGGCGTCTTTGGGATTCCTTAAAAGAAAGCAAATTTTATTTGTTTTTTTAATATAATTGTTGTTTTTTTCTTTGAGACGACTATCTAAATCACGCCAAAAATTTTTTTGCAGCTTAGTTTCTTTAAGAATATATTAGGATAAATAATTATCAAAATTGGTGAGCGTTTTTCTATACGCAAACTTGGGCCCCTTTGGGGATAAATTTTCCATTTTCCAATTCTTTCCACTTTGTAAAGCTTTTTAATTTTCTTGGAAGGGTGTATATTCTTCTTCTGTTTGAATACAAAGGTAACTGAAAAAGCTTATGTAGTTTTCCGGAAAATTTCTCTTATGTCTTTATATAAATAAGAAAAAAAGGGCCCCGAATAGTTCCCTGTTACACCTGACAAACGGGTTTACAATGGGAGCGCCCTTTTCCACAAAAACTTTCTGTTTTCCCCCAAGGGGAAAAGATCTAGCCCTTTTTTTGCAAAGAACCCCCCAAGGGGCGAGGGGTTTCTAATTAAGCAGCAGGCCCCTCATGGTCAATTTATAAAGGGGTTAGAAAAGTCTAAAAAAAATTGCTCTTTTTTCCCCGTTTGTTAAGACAGTTTTTGGGTAGGTCCACCAACATAGGAGGGCTAACAGGCACGAACAGGAGAAAACTGCAATTTTAACTTGTGCATACTCCCAAATATCAACACTGTCAAAAAAAAAATATCTCCACATCAAAAAAGAACTCAAAAGAAGTCGTGGTTTTTTTTTTTGGTATGAAAGAATTGCTTTTTTGTGAACGATCTAACCAACAAACCAAAAAACCCCGTCGGCGACCTTGCAAACATTTTACGCCGCGGCTTCCCGTACCCCCAAAAAATCCGAAAAGTGTTCGAAACGACAAACTTAAGACACGCGAGTTGGTCCATAAAAACAGAAAAGCCTGCAGAATCGAATGGATAAAATTCGTCATAGTTTCCCTTTTTTTTTAAGTGGCCCCTAAATTTTTTGCCAAAGACTAGCAAAACTTTAGAAGCATGGCAAATCGTAATTAACGAAACATGTTTAAAAGGGCCCCCCCCGTTTTGTAGAAAAATCGATGCCCTTTTGTTTGGTAAATTTGGATCAGGCTGCGGTTTTTAAGTTCCGGCCCAGGATAAAGAAGAACCCGTAGCCAATCGGCATTTACATTCCGACAAGGGGGGGGGGGACAAAGCTACACAGTTCGAGCGGGCGATTGAAAAACCCATGATTCAACAGTCCTTGGGGTCTTGGGAAGTATGCGAAGTTTTAAATTTTTTTAAGCTCTTGCCCTGTTACTTTAAAAGGAATTCTGTTTCTTACCCAAATTTTTTTAAAAATGATTTTTTTTTTCATCGGGCAAAGAGACAGGCCGGGCGATGGTGTTTGTTGTCCCCTTTTTGGTTTCAAAAGGTTGCAAACGGGGACAAACCTTTTTGTTTTAAAACAATTTCATAAATAACTTTACCCCTCTGTTCAGATTTATTTTAGAAAGTTTAATTTTTTTAAAAAGAAAATTACGAATAAAAATTAAAATTTGGCAACTGTAACTTGACGGGCAATAACTCGGGTTTTAACCTCAATGAAAAATGAAAAATAGCAGTGTATGATTTTTAATTTTCACAATGCAGTGCGTTGTACCCAAAAGAACAATAATTAATAAAATCAAAAAATTGAGAAAAGGATAGAAGGAAAATTTAAAAAAATAAAAGTAAATCAAAAATAGACTCTTTAAATAATTAAGAAGTTAGCTTTTAAGCCTTTTTGATTTTTGGGTATGAAAATAAAAAGGGAAAAAAAAATCGAATTTTGGAAACTTGGGGATGTATTTAAAATGACTAGCTATTGTGTTGTGTGTGTGTGTGTGTGGGTGTGTGTGTGTGTGTGTGTGTGTTTTGTGGTGTTGTGGTGGGTTTTGTGTGTGTGTGTGTTGTTGTGTAGCTGTACATTTACTTAAAAATCTTTTTGAAAATTTTTTGGGAACGTTGTTTACGTTTAAACAATATCCCTAAATTATAGAACTTGGATAAAAAAAGTTCTTCAAAAAAATTTTAAACACTTTTTTTCACAGTCTCTGAATTTAAAAACCCCTTTCATCATTGAAGACAAAACAATGTCCAGTTTTTAAATGTGCTCAATTTAAAATTGTTGGGGTGTGGGTGTGTGGGGGTTGGTGTGTGTGGTGTGTTGGTGTGTGTTGTTGTGTTGGGTGGTTGGGGTGGTCAATCACAGGCATGCATGCTGTGTGGTTTTTGTAAAAATTTCAGAAGATGACCAACCAGCGCTTGCTGAAGAATTGGCCCAAAAAAGAAGAACCCAAGAGCCCGAAATTTACCTTTTGGAACATAAATGAAATTTGTCAAGTCTTTAGAGATGAAACAGATGGAAATTTCCCTTTATTTCTACCAGGGGCAGCGTAGCAGTTTTTATGTGATGCATTTTTCATTTGGGCAAGTACTAGACTTTTTTAGACCCGACCTTGCCCTTTATTTTCCCCATGGACCAGAAAGGGAAAAGAAAACCTATTCAAGGCCTTTCAATCCATTGGGAAATTTCAATAAAAAAATTTTTTATTTAGACTCAACTTTTTCCAAAACAGGTTTGGAGCATTGCTTTACCCCGTGGGGGAACCCCGAACAGAAGAACAAACAGTAGTTAAAAAGTACTGTTTAATTTTTTGGGGCACAAAAAAGGAATGGGCCCTTTTCTGTGATGGTGACTGACTGAAAAAAAAAACTGGAAAGAGGGTGATTTTTTGGTATTTTAATTTTTTTTGACGTTGGTTTTCTGTTCCATTGGACATTTTTTTGCCCGTTATTTGGACCATATTTGCTTGGTGAAATTCTTGAGCATTTTATTCTGTCCCCGTGAAATGACAGAATAATTTTAAATGGGGTGATTTTGTTTCTTTGATGTATTTTTTCATAAAGGTGAAGGGTTTAAACTCATGGTGTTTTTAAAACCTTTTTGATTCCTTCTCAATGTGATTATTTGATACCTTCTTTGTCTTAGCATGGATTCCCCGAGTTATGGTCATTAGAACGGTACCCGTGTTGCCCCAAAAAGACACGTTGACAAAAAACATTTTAGTCATTTTGAAAAGGGACAGCAAAAAAAAAAATAAAACATGAGCAGGGAAAAAAATAGGCCGTGTACCTCACAATACACCCCTGCCAATCTGAGAGCTATTGGTGAATGTTCAGAAGATATGAGGGGGCCCAAACCCGGGCCCCCTGGCCAAAACGTGAAAAAAACCCATTTTTTTTCCAAATTTTAAAGCTCAATATCTCAAAAAATAAACCCCCTGGCCTTTAAATTTTGGGATGTAATCACTTTTAATGGGGTCTTTTGAAAAAACAAAAACCTCCAAAATTTTTTCAAGTTTTAAAAAAAGGCTGGACCACCTACAGTTTTTAAAACATTGAGAGTTGTTATAAGGACTCAAACTCCTTCGCTGTCTAAAACCCGTGGGTGTTATAAGAGTCATATTTGCAGTGGCCATTTGCTACATAAATTTTGTGCAAGTGTTTTGCTGATATGGATGAAGAGATACGGTCTATAGTTCTCTGCTTTTAAATTGTACCCTTTTTGAATAATGAACAAGCTCGCACTCGCCACCATCAGGTAATATTCCCCCGGTCCTGAAGCTTTGGAAAAAAAGTTGGATACCTCATCAAATTTATTTCACAAATTTTAAGAGCTTGCCCCCGGAAAGCCATCGGGACATAGCTTTGTTTTTTTGAGTTGGCATAATTAAATTCCTGCTTTTTTACTTTGATGTTTTGCATTTCAGGGATTTACACCTTTTTCAACGTTAATTAAAAGGTTTGGGGTTTGAGAAAAATGAATACAACGGGGACAGAAAAAAAACCCCCAACCCGTGTACAAACCATGGACAACCCTTTGGGAAATTGTACCTCAACCCAAAAAATTGGGCACGATCCAAAGACCAAAAAAGGGGGCCCATATTGAACGTCATGCAAAAGGCCCGAAAAAACCCCCGGGTTCCTTCCAAACCCAAAACGGGAAAAAAGAAATAAAAGAAATGCTACAAACCCTTTTTCGACCGATTGGATAGCCATGCGTTTTTGGGCCCCAACCCCCGAAAAGAATCAGGGGATTAAAAGATCAGCGTAGGCAGCCAAAGGGTCACACCAGCCAAGACAACAACCCGGTAAAGATCATGAAAAATACGCTCTCTGAAATGGCCCACATTAGAGAAAAGAAACAAAATGCAAGACTGGAAATGATGTAAAATTTCCACCACAGTCTTTACATCAAATTTCCCAAAACCTGTGGAAAACCCCCCCAAAGATTCAAAAAAAAAAACGCTGCAGCTACGAAACCCCCAAAGCAGGGCAGACTACTCTTCTTCCTTCTTCGATGGGGTTTTAACCTGCCCCGTGCCCCCGTCTTCCGTAACAAATTTGCAACAGGTTTTCATGCATTGTGTATTTTCGTGAGCCTACTCACCCGTTTAGGGGCATGAGCATCAAACTTTGAGTCCGTGTATGATCTTAGTGCATGGACACAACTAACCCGGGTTTTTATCCCATCCGAACGACTTTTGGGGGGAAGGGGCAAACCAATTTCCCCCGAGGAAAAATCCCCCCTTACCGAAATTCAACCCGCAACCCCAGGATCACGAGTCCCCCGCCTACCAAAGAGCTAGGCCCGTCAAAAATCATCTTTTCCCCAAAACCCTCCCCGAGTGGAACAATACCAGGGGTTTGGTGAAGCGGGACCCGGGGCTTCAGGTCCCGACTCCCTCCTCAATAATACCCAAAAAACAACCCCCCCCCCCCCCCCCCCCCCCCCCCCTCTGCACCCCCCCCTCCCTCCAACCCCCCCCCCCCCCCCCCCACTTCCACGCAACCCATACCTCCCCCCCACCCCCCCCTTAAGCTAAATCCCCAAAAATTTGTCTGACAAACACAGCGCAAATTCGCAAACCCCCAAAGTATACACAAGTCTCAGCATAAGATTTGGCCCGGGAAAAGAAGAAGAAAAAAATGCTTTTTTAGTAAAAAATTTCTTTCCCTTGGGTCCTGTATTAGGGTTTTTCTGGTTGTTTCTCAGGTCTGGGAATCCCAAAGTTGTCCCCGTCCTTTCTTTTTAAACCCAAAATTTTTGTTTTTGATCACTTTGAAATCACGAATTAACAAAAAGGAGGAGCAGCCTACATTCCTCGACACCTTCACTTACAATATTTCTTCTTTTTCTTCCTAAAAATATGGTTTACTCAAAAACGAGTAGGCACCAGCGCGCAGTCACCAGTAATCTTTCAATACTCTTTCTTTTTTTTAAATTTTTCACATCGAAAGTTAAAAAAAAAAATCCGAAAGGAAACACAAACTTCGTTATCGCCTTCCCCTTTTTTTGCTTTTCGGGCGTTTAAATTTTTAGCCCCTAAAAGGAAGACTTGAAACCCTACACAAGGGAAACAACTAGGCTCGAAATTCCCCAAATGGGGTTCTGTCTACAGCACACATAAAACACAAAACCTTACACCGGGGTGGTCTTTTAGTCCGAATATTTTTTAAAATTTTCCCCTTGTTCTTTTCCTACTATTTTTTTTTTAATGCACTCACAACATCAGGGGTTTTTTTTTAAATACGTATAGGCTTGCAATCAGAGAAGAGGAGAGAGAGAAGAGAAGAGAGAGGAGATAGGAGAGAGAGGAGAGAAAGAAGAGAGAGAGAAGAGAGAGAGAGAGAGAGAGAGAGAGAAAAGAGAGAAAACGAAGAACGAACGAACGAAATGTTGTTCCTGAGGGAAAAAAAATAAGCACCAGTCAGTGG
The DNA here is from genome assembly GCA_018398815.1 of Conus ventricosus. Classification (NCBI taxonomy): domain Eukaryota; kingdom Metazoa; phylum Mollusca; class Gastropoda; order Neogastropoda; family Conidae; genus Conus; species Conus ventricosus. Next base: position 11,740 of record JAFLJL010001007.1, read on the forward strand.
CTTTTTTTCCCTCCAGCCCCCAAACAATAAATACAGGTAGAAATCATTGCCGAACTGATATAAACCATAAACAACAATGAATAATGGCAATTTAGAAAAAAGAGAATGCACAAAAAATAGAGGGAAAAGAGTGTGAAGAGGGGGAGGGTGGGAAAAGGACTCAAAGAGGAGGGGTGGGGGCTTGGGACACAAAAAAAGAGACAGACTTACACAAGAAGACAGAAGAAAGGAAGAAGAAGAAGAAGAAGAAGAAGAAAAGAAGAAGAAGAAGAGAAAAAAGAAAAAAGATGAAAAAGAAACAAGAGGAGGGGGAGGGGGAGGAGGAGGGGGGGAGGGGGAGGGAGGAGGGGAGCAATAAAAAAATTGGGACATGACAAACTACATAAAAAGGGGGGTAAAACATCAAATCGGAAAAGAAGGGGGAAAAAAAGAGGAGGAGGAGAGAGAGAAGAAAGAGAGAGAGAGAGAGAGAGAGAGAGAGGAGAGAGAGAGAGAGAGAGAGAGAGGGGGGGGGGGGTTAATCCAACAACCAAACATTTATCGATTTTTTCAAAATGGAGTGATTGACGGCGGAGAACGAAGCAAAATTTGAAAGAGAGGGGTGTTAGTTACCGCCAATGACATTGCAAACAAAGCACATGACAAGACATGATGCATTTCAACCTTTTGGGGGTCTCTTGAGAGAGAGAGAGAGAGAGAGAGAGAGAGAGAGAGAGAAAAAAGAGAATTTCACAATTATTGTATTTTGTTGCTAAAAGCGTCGAAAATGCAGTACCATTCAGGAAACGCCACATCTTGGTGTGGGGAATTTTCTTGATTTCTGTTTTTTGTTGCTCTCTCTCTCTCTCTCTCTCTCTCTTCTCTCTCTCTCTCTCTCTCTCTCTCTCTCTCTCTCTCTCTCTCTCTTCTTTTTTTCACCAACAAGGGTCAAACACCACAGTAATAGGGACTGTGGTGGGGTTTTTATTTGACCGCCAGGAGTGCAGACCAACCAGACGTGTCCCCGTGAGAGTTCCGATCCAGCGGACGAAAGGCCTCGGAGCGGGCAATACAAATATATCTGCCTTCAAAAGGGATTGCGAGGGGTACCCTTATGCAGCTAGTGAAGAGTTTTCATATCTGTAATATATTTCTTAAATTTCATGTTCCCAGTTTCTCCTCTTCAACCCCCCCCCCCTCCCCCCAACCCCCTTTAAAGTCCAAATCTTTGAAAGTCATTACTTTGAAGACATTTTGAGTTGTTGGCCTGCGTTTTTTTCCCTGATATTAGATTGTTCGTCTATGTAATTGTATGACTTATTCAAGTTTAAAAGGCTGTGCCAGTTTTGGGAATAAAAGTTATTCTGTGTTAGGTTTTCTTATGGGAGCAAAGGTTACCCCACTTGTCTACTGTTCCCTGCCTCATTTAAATTTCCCAAAACTTCCGTCAGAACTGCTTTAATTCATTTATAAAAAAAAACAACAACAAAAATACCATAAAAACAAAAAAGCCATAGTGATTGGTGTACCAATGGAGGGACAAAAACCACTGGACTTGGCAGTTACCTTAGTTCTGTTTTTCGTAAAAACCTCAAACCCGTGGTTGTATTAAAGCAGTTTAAAATCTCTCTTTTCCAAACAGCAAAAAACCCCCGTTTCAGTTTTCTTTGGGCTAGGTGTTTCTGTTCAGCCGTGCTGTCACTGATGTGAAATTCAAGCCAAACTGTTGACCTTTCCCATGACCCCAGCAGACACAGGTCTGTTGAAGGCGACGGGGACCGGCCCTCAGCATTTCAAAGAGAAGTCAGCTGCATGGAGCAACTGGCACCCGTGCGCAAGTGGGGTGGGGTGAGGGGTGGGGGTGGGGGTGGGTTAGCTGGGTGAAGCAGGAGGGAGATCAAGACAGCACTTAGGCCTGGCGTTGGCTGCAAGGTTGTTCATGCACAATATGACGCGCATTTGAAAATGAGAGAGAGAGAGAGAGAGAGAGAGAGAGAGAGAGAGAGAGAGAGAGAGAGAATGTGTGTGTGTGTGTGTGTGTGTGTGTGTGTGTGTGTGTGTGTGTGTGTGTGTGTGGGGTGTGTGTGTGTGTGTGTGTGTGTGTGTCTGTGTGTGTGTGTGTGTGCGCGCGTATATCTGTGTGTGTGTGGTGTGTGTGTGTGTGTGTGTGTGTGTGTGTGTGTGTGTGTGTGTGTTGTGTGTGTGTGTGTGTGTGTGCAGATGTATACGCATGCACCTCCATGTGAATGTGTGAAGTGCACATACAAATGCCTATACGATACATTAAACTTACAAATACATTGTACATAGAAGTCTGTATATCTGCGTATATCTATATCCACTACATCTCTCTCTCTCCCCTTCTCTCTCTCTCTCTCTCTCTCTCTCTCTCTCTCTCTCTCTCTCTCTCTCTACCCCTCCCTCTCTCTCTACTCCCCTCTCTCTCTCTTCTCTCTCTCTCTATATATAAAATTATATACATATATAGATAGAAAGATGGATAGATAGAGAGAGAGAGAGATGTGTGTGTGTGTGTGTGTGTGTGTGTGTGTGTGTGTGTGTGTGTGTGTGTGTGTGGTGTGTGTGTGTGTACACAAAGTATGCAGTACCCGCTCAGCTCTGATGGGGCCCTGTGTACCCGAAAGGATCGTCAGCAACCCGATAACTCCAACCCCACCCACACTCCATAAAGTCCACCTCCCCCCCCCTCTGATTCGCTCTCTTCTTTTGCCTACCTAACCTCCTCCTCTCCCTCCTCTTTCTTCTCCCCCATCCCCTCCCTACCTGTCCACACCACTGACCTCTCCCTACCTGTCCACACCACTGACCTCTCCCACCTGTCCACACCACTGACCCCACCTACCTGTCCACACCATGACCTCCCCCTACCTGTCCACACCACTGACCCTCCCTACCTGTCCACACCACTGACCTCTCCTACCTGTCCACACCACGACCTCTCCCTACCTGTCCACCCCACTGACCTAGAGCTCAGTGGTTCAGCTCGTGTTGAAATTCAGACAGACACCATGGCGCCATCAGAATCATCTGCCATTATTATCTGGCTTCTTCATTACCAACGGAAAGCAAACTGCAGCCCTTCCCACGAAGACCACTTTGGAAACAGATAGTTGATAACCTCCTCAGTCCACCTGGCCAACTCAGACCAGGGAAACGGATATGTTGATAACCTCCTCAGTCCACCCGTGCCAACTCTCACCCCTCCCTTCCCTACCCCCCCCACCCTCTCCAACACAACCCTCGCCGTCACAAAACACCCTCAGAAATATTACCAGAGTAATCTTCCTCCTCGCCTTTTTCGTGTTCCCCATCTCCCTCCACCCTCATTTTCACGTGTCCCCCTGCCACCTGGGAAAAAACGTTTAACATGTATGTGAGAACAAAACCCTAAGCAATGACATGAAGGGGGTGGAATAGCTCAGTGGTAAAGCGCCGGCTTGTAATCTTTGTGATCCTGGGTTGTGGGTTCAAATCTCCACAGAGTTTTGGTACAGGGGATTTTTTCCATCAGAGTTAACATTGGTCTGACTCCATTTCCCATATAGTCATTTAAATGAGACTATAAACTGAGGTTCGTGTGTGAACACATGCATAACATCTTGCACACATGTAAAATTCCATCAGACGATAAGTTTGGAAGAGAAGGCCAGTTTGGCCATTGCTATGAATGATACGTATACATAGCATGCACCTTATCCGAAGTTGCAATATGGCTGCCTTAATGGCGTGATAAAAGAGGTCATAACCACACAACTCCACTCCCTTTGTTGGGTAGGTGTGACCTGCCTGTCAAAAACAAGGAATGTCCGCAGGAGTGTCAGCCTGTGTACGTGGGGAAAAAATGACAGAAAAACTAGCTGGCACAGAGTGGTGGAGGATAGCGTGATCACCTTCAGCAGGGCGGGAGAAACAAAATCTGACGAAAGACAAGGAAAGAAGAAGATGACAAAGCAGACGAAGAAGAAGGTGAAAAAAGCAGAAGAAGAAGGTGACAAAACGAAGAAGAAGGTGACCCAAAACAGAAAAGAAGGTGGGCAAAGCAGAAGAAGAAGAAGGTGAAAAGCAGAAGAAGAAAGGGGACAAAGCAGAAGAAGAAGGTGACAAAGCAGAAGAGAAGAAGGAGACAAAGCAGACGAAGAAGAAGGTGACAAAGCAGAAGAAGAAGAAGGTGACAAAGCAGAAGAAGAAGTGACAAAGCAGAAGAAAAGACGAAGAAGAAGGTGACAAAGTAGAAGAAGAAGGTGACAAAGCAGGAAGAAAGAAGGTGACAAAGCAGAAGAAGAAAAAAAGAAGAAGAAGAAGAAGAAGAAGGTGACAAAGCAGAAAAAAGAGGTGACAAAGCAGAAGAAAAGAAGGTGACAAAACAGAAGAAGAAGAAGGTGAAAAAAGCAGAAGAAGAAGAAGGTGACAAAGCAGAAGAAGAAGAAGAAGAAGGTGACAAAACAGAAGAAAAAGAAGGAGACAAAGCAGAAGAAGAAGGTGACAAAGCAGAAGAAGAAGAAGGTGACAAAGCAGAAGAAGAAGAAGGTGACAAAGCAGAAGAAGAAGAAGGTGACAAAGCAGAGAAGAAGAAGGTGACAAAGCAGAAGAAGAAGGTGACAAAGCAGAAGAAGAAGAAGGTGACAAAGCAGGAAGAAGAAGAAGGTGACAAAGCAGAAGAAAGAAGGTGACAAAGCAGAAGAAGAAGAAGGAGACAAACTATTGAGGGGGAAACCCGCCTTACAAAAGACATGGTTTCCAACCAATCAGGAAAAATAGAGTCCTTCACACAGACATGGTTTCCAACCAATCAGAAAACTAGAGTCCTTTACACAGACAAAGGTTCCAACCAATCAGAAAACTAGAGTCCTTTACACAGACATGGTTTCCAACCAATCAGAAAACTAGAGTCCTTTACAAAGACATGGTTTCCAACCAATCAGAAAACTAGAGTTCTTTACAAAGACATGGTTTCCAACAAACAGAAAAAATAGAGTCCTTTACAAAGACATGGTTTCCAACCAATCAGAAAAACTAGAGTTCTTTTCAAAGACATGGTTTCCAACCAATCCAAAAACTAGAGGGCCTTTACAAAAAACATGGTTTCCAACCAATCAAAAAAAACTAGAGTTCTTTACCAAAGACAGGTTCCAACCAATCAGAAAAAAGAGTTCTTTACAAAGGCATGGTTCCAACCCAAACAAAAATAAGTTTCTTTACAAGACATGGTTTTTCCCAAACCCAAACAGAAAACTAGAGTCCTTTACAAAGACGTGGTTTTCCAACCCAATAAAAAACTAAGAGTTCTTTACAAAGACATGGTTTCCAACCAATCAGAAAACTAGAGTCCCTTTTCAAAGACATGGTTTCCCAAACCCAAACAGAAAACTAGAGTCCTTTACAAAGACATGGTTTCCAACCAATCAGAAAACTAGAGTCCTTTACAAAGACATGGTTTCAACCAATCCGAAAACTAAGTCCTTTACAAAGACATGGTTTCCAAACCCAATCAGAAAACTAGAGTCCTTTACAAAGGGCATGGTTTTCCAACCCAAACAGAAAACTAGAGTCCCCTTTTCAAAGACATGGTTTCCAAAAAATCAGAAAACTAGAGTCCTTTACAAAGACATGGTTTCCAAAACCCAAACAGAAAACTAGAGTCCTTTACAAAGACATGGTTCCACCAATCAGAAAACTAAAGTTCTTTACAAAGACATGGTTTCCCCAAACCCAACAGAAAACTAGAGTCCTTTACAAAGACATGGTTTCCAACCAATCAGAAAACTAGAGTCCTTTACAAAGACATGGTTTCCAACCAAACAGAAACTAGAGTCCTTACAAAGACATGGTTTCCAACCAATCAGAAACTAAAGTTCTTTGCTGGGATCCATGCGATTTGGTTCAGGATAGGGAGAAAGAGGCGGATGGTGGATGGCGATGGGGGTAGAAGAATTTGACCTGTTTTTCCCGTTCAACATTTCTTTGCTCACTGTGCTTTTTGAATTTTTGTTGTACAGAGAGGATTTATTTGCCCATGCGTGCACATGCGCACTCACACACACACACACACACACACACACCACACACCACACACACACACCACACACCACACACACACATACACACCAACACACACCCCCACACAACAACACACACCACACACACACGTACATTTCGCGCCTGTGCACACACACACACACACTCACATTCACTTTTCCACCCACATACACACACACTCTCACACACACACACATGCACACACACACACACACACACACACACACACACACACACACACACACACACACACACACACCACACATACATACACACACTCATACACCCTGCATTCAGAGAGAGAGAGAGAGAGAGAGAGAGAGGAGAGGGGAGAGAGAGAGAGAGGGGAGAGAGAGAGAGAGAGAGAGAGAGAGAGAGAGAGAGAGAGAAGGATTCTGTCTCACCACTAGCATTCCATCCATTTATGTTTCTCTACCAAATGTGAACACACCCACACACACACACAACACACACCACACACACACACACACACCACACACACACACACACACCAAAACACACACACACACACCACTCACAAAACAAACTCACACACGCAGACTCACCAACATAATACATACATACATACATACAGAGATGAGAGAGAGAGGGGAGAGAGAGAGGAGAGAGAGAGAGAGAGAGAGAGAGAGAGAGAGAGATGAAGAGAGAGATAATTTATTCATTTTAGGCCTTTGCCCTCATGAAGGGGTGCAAGAAATACAATCATAGAAGTACCATAAGAACTAGACACAGATAATAACATGAAGTCAGAAACGATTTTTAAGACAGCATAAGGGATCGCAGTTTAAACGCTTTAAATAGATAAATCGACAAATTTCTGCTGTTTGTTCATGAGTACATGCCAAAAGCAGTGCTAATTGAAATGGTTTGGGACCTTTGTAATATACTCAGAGGCAAAAAACGCGGAAAACAAACTGTATAGAAATTTTGATGTAATTTGGCTACGATTCCTTTGAACTGGTAATAGAAAGTGAGAAAAAGCATCGAACACGCAAAAGTGTCCTTTCAAAGTTCATTCTGGTAGAAAATAAGGTCACATGAACTTGACCTTGACCCTGTGTTAACAGGCAGAATGTCAGTATCTGGTGTGACCACCTCGAGCATTGATCACAGCTGTGCACCTGCGGTACATCGAGCGCACCAGAGTGTTGGTCTGCCTCTGGGGGACTTGCCCCCACACCTGGCCCACACAACGCAAGCTGAGCTGCTGTCTGGGGGCTGGGGTTGAGCTGGTTCAACTGCCTCTGAAGGGCATCCCAGAAATGCTTATTGGGTTAAGGTCGGGGAACGGGCTGGGTGAGGCAGCAGATTGATGTTGTTCTGCCTCAGGAAGTTCTGCGTAGCACGGGCAGTGTGCGGCCTTTCTTGCTGCGAAACAGGGTTTGTGGAGCGCTGGAAATGCGGCAGGGTGTGGGGCCTCAAACTTGGTCATGTAAGAACCATACCCGTTCCACGTCCCGGCCCACACTGAAGATGCTGGCCATAAAGGCATTTAGCCCATAGCCCCCATCATGATGCTTTTTTTTTAAAACCTTCCCAAACCATTTCCCCAACTTTTTATTTTTTGTTTTTGTGCTCTCTCTCTCCTCTCTCTCTCTCTCTCTCTCTCTCTCTCTCTCTCTCTCTCTCTCTCTCTCTCTCTCTTTTTTTCACCAACAAGGTTGCAAACACCACAGTAATATGGACTGTGGTGTGGTCTCTATTGACGCCAGGAGTGCAGACACAACCCAGACGAGTCTCCGTGATGAGTTCCGATCCAGCGGACGAAAGGCCTCGGAGCAGGCAATACAAATATATCTGCCTTCAAAAGGGATTGCGATGGTACCTTATGCAGCTAGTGAAGAGTTTTCATATCTGTAATATCTTTCTTAATTTCATTTTCCCAGTTTCTCCATCTTCAACCCTCTCCCCCTCCCCCCAACCTCCTTAAGTCCAAATCTTTGACAAGTCATTACTTTGAAGACAGTTGAGTTGTTGGCCTGCGCTTGTTTTTCCCTGACTATTAGATTGTTCGTCTATGTAATTGTATGACTTTATTCAAGTTTAAAGGCTGTGCCAGTCTGAATAAAAGTTATTCTGTGTTAGGTTTTCTTATGGGAGCAAAGGTTACCCCACTTGTCTACTGTTCCCTGCCTCATTTCAATTCCAACTTCCGCTCAGAACTGCTTTAATGTCATTTATAAAGAAAAACAACAACAAAAAACCATACAAACAAAAAAGCCATAGTGATGTGTGTACCAATGGGGGAGACAACACACACTGGACTTGGCAGTTACCTTAGTTCTGTTTTTCGTAAAAACCTCAAACCCGTGGCTTGTATTCATTGCAGTTTCAAATCTCTCATTTCCAAACAGCAAAAAAACCCCGATCAGTTTTCTTTGGGCTAGGTGTTTCTGTTCAGCCGTGCTGTCACTGATGTGAAATTCAAGCCAAACTGTTGACCTTTCCATGACCCCAGCGACACAGGTCTGTTGAAGGCGACGGGGACCGGCCTCAGCATTTCAAAGAGAAGTCAGCTGCATGGAGCAACTGGCCACCGTGCGCACAGTGGGGGGGGTGAGGGGTGGGGGGTGGGGGTGGGGTTAGCTGGGTGAAGCAGGAGGGAGATCAAGACAGCACTTAGGCCTGGCGTTGGCTGCAAGGTTGTTCATGCACAATATGACGCGCATTTGAAAATGAGAGAGAGAGAGAGAGAGAGAGAGAGAGGAGAGAGAGAGAGAGAGAGAGAATGTGTGTGTGTGTGTGTGTGTGTGTGTGTGTGTGTGTGTGTGTGTGTGTGTGTGTGGTGTGTGTGTGTGTGTGTGTGTGTGTGTCTGTGTGTGTGTGTGTGTGCGCGCGTATATCTGTGTGTGTGTGTGTGTGTGTGTGTGTGTGTGTGTGTGTGTTGTGTGTGTGTGTGTGTTGTGGTGTGTGTGTGTGTGTGTGCAGATGTATACGCATGCACCTCATGTGAATGTGTGAATGTGCACATACAATCCCTATACAGATACATTAAACTTACAAATACATATGTACATAGAAGTCTGTATATCTGCGTATATCTATATCCATCTACATCTCTCTCTCTCTCTCTCTCTCTCTCTCTTCTCTCTCTCTCTCTCTCTCCTCTTCTCTCTCTCTATCTCTCTTCTCCCCTCTCTCTCTCTCTCTCTCTCTCTCTCTATATATATATATATATACATATATAGATAGAAAGATGGATAGATTAGAGGAGAGAGAGAGTGTGGGTGTGTGTGTGTGTGTGTGTTGTGTGTGTGTGTGTGTGTGTGTGTTGTGTGTGTGTGTGTGTGTGTACACAAAGTATGCAGTACCCGCTCAGCTCTGATGGGGCCTGTGTACCCGAAAGGATCGTCAGCAACCGATAACTCCAACCCCACCCCCACACTCCATAAAGTCCACCTCCCTCCCCTCTGATTCGCTCTCTTTCTTTGCCTACCTAACCTCCTCCTCTCCCTCTCTTTCTTCTCCCTCCATCCCCTCCCTACCTGTCCACACCACTGACCTCTCCCTACCTGTCCACACCACTGACCTCTCCCTACCTGTCCCCACTGACCCACCCTACCTGCCACACCACTGACCTCTCCCTACCTGTCACACCACTGACCCCTCCCTACCTGTCCACCACCACTGACCTCGCCCTACCTGTCCACACCACTGACCTCTCCCTACCTGTCCACCCACTGACCTAGAGCTCAGTGGTTCAGCTCGTGTTGCATTCAGACAGACACCATGGGCGCCATCAGAATCATCTGCCCATTTTATTCTGGCTTCTTCATTACCAACGGAAAAGCAAACTGCAGCCCTTGCCACGAAGACCACGTGAAACAGATATGTTGATAACCTCCTCAGTCCACTGTGCCAACTCAGACCATGGGAAACGGATATGTTGATAACCTCCTCAGTCCACCCGTGCCAACTCTCATCCCTCCCTCCCTACCCTCCCCACCTCTCCAACACAACCCTCGCCGTCACAAAACACCCTCAGAAATTATACCAGAGTAATCTTCCTCCTCGCCTTTTTCGTGTTCCCCATCTCCCTCCACCCTCATTGTTCACGTGTCACCCTGCACCTGGGAAAAAACGTTAACATGTATGTGAGAACAAAACCTAAGCAATGACTGAAGGGGGTGGAATAGCTCAGGGGTAAAGCGCCGGACTTGTAATCTTTGTGATCCTGGGTTGTGGGTTCAAATCTCCACAGAGTTTTGGTACAGGGATATTTCCATCAGAGTTAACATTGGTTCTGACTCCATTCCAATAGTCATTTAAATGAGACTATAAACTGAGGTTCCGTGTGTGAAACACATGCATAACATCTTGCACAATGTAAAATTCCATCAGACGATAAGTTTTGGAAGAGAAGGCCAGTTTGCCATTGCTATGAATGATACGTTATACATAGCATGCACCTTATCCGAATTTGCAATATGGCTGCCTTAATGGCGTGATAAAAGAGGTCATAACCACACAACTCCACTCCCTTTGTTGGTAGGTGTGATCCCTGCCTGTCTAAACAAGGAATGTCCGCAGGAGTGTCAGCCTGTGTACGTGGGGAAAAAAATGACAAGAAAAACTAGCTGGCACAGAGTGGTGGAGGATAGCGTGATCACCTTCAGCAGGGCGGCAGAAACAAAATCTGACGAAAGACAAGGAAAGAAGAAGATGACAAAGCAGACGAAGAAGAAGGTGACAAGCAGAAGAAGAAGGTGACAAAGCAGAAGAAGAAGGTGACAAAGCAGAAGAAGAAGGTGACAAAGCAGAAGAAGAAGAAGGTGACAAAGCAGAAGAAGAAGGTGACAAAGCAGAAGAAGAAGGTGACAAAGCAGAAGAAGAAGAAGGAGACAAAGCAGACGAAGAAGAAGGTGACAAAGCAGAAGAAGAAGAAGGTGACAAAGCAGAAGAAGAATGTGACAAAGCAGAAGAAGAAGACGAAGAAGAAGGTGACAAAGTAGAAGAAGAAGGGGACAAAGCAGAAGAAGAAGGTGACAAAGCAGAAGAAGAAAAAGAAGAAGAAGAAGAAGAAGAAGGTGACAAAGCAGAAGAAGAAGGGTGACAAAGCAGAAGAAGAAGAAGGTGACAAGCAGAAGAAGAAGAAGGTGACAAAGCAGAAGAAGAAGAAGGTGACAAAGCAGAAGAAGAAGAAGAAGAAGGTGACAAAGCAGAAGAAAAAGAAGGAGTCAAAGCAGAAGAAGAAGGTGACAAAGCAAAAAGAAGAAGAAGGTGACAAAGCAGAAGAAGAAGAAGGTGACAAAGCAGAAGAAGAAGAAGGTGACAAAGCAGAAGAAGAAGAAGGTGACAAAGCAGAAGAAGAAGGTGACAAGCAGAAGAAGAAGAAAGGTGACAAAGCAGAAGAAGAAGAAGGTGACAACAGCAGAGAAGAAGGTGACAAAGCAGAAGAAGAAGAAGGAGACAAACTATTGAGGGGAACCCGCCTTTACACAGACATGGTTTCCAACCAATCAGAAAACTAGAGTCCTTCACACAGACATGGTTTCCAACCAATCAGAAAACTAGAGTCCTTTACACAGACATGGTTTCCAACCAATCAGAAAATAGAGTCCTTTACACAGACATGGTTTCCAACCAATCAGAAAACTAGAGTCCTTTACAAGACATGGTTTCCAACCAATCAGAAAACTAGAGTTCTTTACAAAGACAGGTTTCCAACCAAACAGGAAAACTAGAGTCCTTTACAAAGACATGGTTTCCAACCAATCAGAAAACTAGAGTTCTTTACAAAGACATGGTTTCCAACCAAACAGAAAACTAGAGTCCTTTACAAAGACATGGTTTCCAACCAATCAGAAAACTAGAGTTCTTTACAAAGACATGGTTTCCAACCCAAACAGAAAACTAGAGTTCTTTACAAAGGCATGGTTTCCAACAATCAGAAAACTAGAGTTCTTTACAAAGACATGGTTTCCAACCAATCAGAAAACTAGAGTCCTTTACAAGACGTGGTTTCCAACCAATCAGAAAACTAGAGTTCTTTACAAAGACATGGTTTCCAACCAATCAGAAAACTAGAGTCCTTTACAAAGACATGGTTTCCAACCAATCAGAAAACTAGAGTCTTTACAAAGACATGGTTTCCAACCCAAACAAAACTAGATCCTTTACAAAGACATGGTTTCCAACCAATCCGAAAACTAGAGTCCTTTACAAAGACATGGTTTCCAACCAATCAGAAAACTAGAGTCCTTTACAAAGACATGGTTTCCAAACCAATCAGAAAACTAGAGTCCTTTACAAAGACATGGTTTCCAACAATCAGAAAACTAGAGTCCTTTACAAAGACATGGTTTCCAACCAATCAGAAAACTAGAGTCCTTTACAAAGACATGGTTTCCAACCCAAACAGAAAACTAAAGTTCTTTACAAAGACATGGTTTCCAACCAATCAGAAAAACTAGAGTCCTTTACAAAGACATGGTTTCCAACCAATCAGAAAACTAGAGTCCTTTACAAAGACATGGTTTCCAACCCAATCAGAAAACTAGAGTCCTTTACAAAGACATGGTTTCCAACCAATCAGAAAACTAAAGTTCTTTGCTGGGATCCCTGCGATTGGTTCAGGATAGGGAGATGAGGCGGATGGTGGATGGCGATGGGGGTAGAAGAATTTTGACCTGTTTTTCCTGTTCAACATTTCTTTGCTCACTGTGCTTTTTGATTTTTGTTGTACAGAGAGGATTTATTTGCCCATGCGTGCACATGCGCACTCCACACACACACACACACACACACACAACACACACACACACACACACACACCACACACACAAAACACACACACACACACACACACACACACACACACACACGACACACACACGTACATACGCGCCTGTGACACACCCCACACACACACTCACATCTCACTCTCACACACATACACACACACTCTCACACACACACACATGCCACACACACACACACACACACACACACACACCACAACACACACACACACAACACACACACACACACATACAAAACACACACTCATACACATGCATTCAGAGAGAGGAGAGAGAGGGGAGAGAGAGAGAGAGAGAGAGAGAGAGAGAGAGAGAGAGAGAGAGAGAGAGAGAGAGAGAGAGAGAGAGAGAGAAGGATTCTGTCTCACCAACTAGCATTCCATCCATTTATGTTTCTCTACCAAATGTGAACACACACACACACACACACACACACACACACACACACACACCACACACACACACACACACAACACACCACACACACACACACACACACACACACACAAACTCACACACGCAGACTCACACATACATAATACATACATACATACATACAGAGAGAGAGAGAGAGAGAGAGAGAGAGAAGAGAGAGAGAGAGAGAGAGAGAGAGAGAGAGAGAGAGAGTAGAGAGAGATAATTTATTCATTTTAGGCCTTTGCCCTCATGAAGGGGTGCAAGAAAATACAATCATAGAAGTACCATAAGAACTAGACACAGAATAATAACATGAAGTCAGAAACGATCTTAAGACAGCATAAGGGATCGCAGTTTAAACGCTTTAAATAGATAAATCGACAAATTTCTGACTGTTTGTTCATGAGTACATGCCAAAAGCAGTGCTAATCTGAAATGGTTTTGGGACTTTGTAATATACTCAGAGGCATAAAAAACGCGAAAACAAACTGTATGAAATTTTGATGTAATTTGGCTACCGATTCCTTTGAACTGGTAATAGAAAGTGAGAAAAAGCAACGAACACCGCAAAAGTGTCCTTTCAAAGTTCATTCTGGTAGAAAATAAGGTCACATGAACTTGACCTTGACCCTGTGTTAACAGCAGAATGTCAGTATCTGGTGTGACCACCTCGAGCATTGATCACAGCTGTGCACCTGCGGTACATCGAGCGCACCAGAGTGTTGGTCTGCCTCTGGGGGGCTTGCCACCACACCTGGCCCACAGCAACAGCAAGCTGAGCTGCTGTCTGGGGTCTGGGGTTGAGCTGGTTCAACTGCCTCTGAAGGGCATCCCAGAAATGCTCTATTGGGTTAAGGTCGGGAGAACGGGCTGGGTGAGGCAGCAGATTGATGTTGTTCTGCCTCAGGAAGTTCTGCGTAGCACGGGCAGTGTGCGGCCTTGCGTTGTCCTGCTGAAACAGGTTCTGTGGATGCTGCTGGAAATGCGGCAGGATGTGGGGCCTCAGAACTTGGTCGATGTAATGAACAGCAGTGACCCCGTTACCACGTCCTGGACCCACATTCTGGAAGATGACTGGCCCAATACGGCGATTTATGCCGATAGCCCCCCAGATCATGATGCTTTCACCACCCCATGGGTCCCTTTCGGTGATGTTGGCATCCGTGAAGCGTTCCCCCGCTCTTCTCCAGATCCGGATGCGGCCATCGCCTGGGTCGACGCAGAACCGGCTTTCATCACTGAAGAGGACTCGGCCCCAGTCCCGATGGCGCCAATGCACGTGGATCTGTGCCCACTGCAGACGGTTCTGGCGATGCTGGAGTGTCAGGATAGGTCGCCGGGCTGGACGCCTGCATTGGAGACCAACTGTGTTCAGTCGGCGACGCACGGTCCTGTTGCTGATTGGCCTGCCATGGTTGCCGACGGTGTTCCTGGCTGTGTTGGCAGCGGTTTGGTAAGGCTCCCGTCGATGCTGACGAAGAAGATGGCGGTCTTGGGCTGCTGTGGTGACCTCGGTCTGCCGCTCCTCGGTCTGTCATCAGTGGTGTTTCTTGCTTGAAAGCGGTCCAGAAGGCGATAGACGGTGGAAATGTGGACTCCGAATGCGATAGCGACCTGCCTCATTGGAACCCGGCCTGCAGTTGCCCATTGCTATGCAACGATCTTGACGAGAAAGTCTCGGCATTATGTTGGCGCCTCTGGAAGGGATGATTTGAACTTTTTGGGGTTTGGAAATTTATAGCCCCACAATGGGGGCCACATTGAGTTGCAATTCACATTGATGCACGTGGCGTAGGTAGTCCACATGGCAAATGCACTCCTCGTGCCAAAAACGCTGACCCGGCAACATTCACCCACTGTTACGAGGTTACAACCGGCCAAGACACCAGTACTGCTAATGTTGCACGTGCCAACGACATTGCTTACGTCCTGTTCACAATGTGAACAATCGTGCACTGTCTCTATTTTTTCGCTTTTTTTATGCCTCTGAGTATACTTCAACGGTATATACTGAGTTCTTAAGTTTTGCAGGACAGGACAACATAACACAAAATGCAATTCGCTTTCTGTCTCCTCTCTGCAAAGCTGGCATATTAAGTCTTCATCGCTATGGAATCGATGACGGTAATAATGCACAGCAATTTCAGAAACACCAAGTCTAAATCTAGTAGTTACATACTTTAAATGCGTATCCAAATGAAGCAAAAGATAAGTTTAACATTAGGCACAATGCAAAACGTCCTGTAAACATTAAATCTTTCACTATTACTAATATGATCATTCCACTCTTGCCATCTGCACACAATTAGTCTATCTCTAAAGATTCGGAGAAAATCATCAATTGCATCAACCCCTTGGTTCAGCCAGACATAGCCAAACCCATACATGTATAATTTACAACGAACATTTAAAGCCCAGTTTCTTTTATCACGTTCGTCCAAATCAAACAACATGCGATAAGCCTTGTATGGTAATCTATGCTCATCCATTCTTGTTAATTTAACCAAAACCTAACGCATTTTATAA
>JAFLJL010001007.1:37500-73690 GCA_018398815.1 Conus ventricosus
AGTCCCATGAAACATAATGTTCAGTCACTTGATCCCCTCGCTCCACCCCTCCCCACGTCTCTTTGCCTCCAAGGGCAACCCACTTCATGCTTGAACAGGGCCGTTGGCTTGGCTTTGGTCATAATCAAACTGAATACCCCCCACCCCCCACACTCCTCACTACACACCCATCCCCTTTTGTGCCACAAGGTGTGGACGTCACTGTTGTGAGTGTCAGGATGACTCGACAATTGCCTTCCTTGTATAAGGTTCTGGGATGGTGTGTGTGTGTGTGTGTGTGGGGGTGTGTGTGTGTGTGTGTGTGTGTGTGTTGTGTGTGTGTGTGTGTAGTAGTGTGTCCACACGCATGCAGGTCATTTAATCACGTTCCTGCAGGAAAGCTTCAAACTCATCATTCATTACAAGGATTATACCCCAAAACATCCTTTTACCCCTTTTCCCCTCTCTCTTTTTCCCCCCCGGGGCCCCCACTCATTGAAAAACGGGGGGCCCGGGTTTCGTAAAACCCAAAACCCCCCACCCCCACCCCCCACCAAAAACCCCACCCCCCCCCCCCCCCCCCCCCAAAAAAAAAGGGTAAAAAAACCCCCCCCCCCAACCCCCTTTTTTTTTGTAAAAAAAACCCCCCCCCCCCCCCCCCCCCCCCCCCCCCCCCCCCCCCCCCCCCCAAAAATTTTTTTTTTTTGTGTTTTTTTTTTTTTGGGGTGTTCCCCCCCCTTTTTTTAACAACTTTCCAATTTTTTCAATTTTAAAAAAAAAGTCTTTTCTGTTCGTATTTTTTTTTTTCCCCCCCACCCAAAAACCTTTTTAAAAAAAAACCCCCCCAAAAAAAATAAAAAAACTTCCCAAAAGGGGTCCCCCAGTGTTAAAACTCAATTTTTAAATATTTTATTTTTTTTTTTTTTTGGGGTTTTTTGTTTTAAAAACGTAACTTTTTTGGAGAAATTTTTTTTAAATTTTCAAAACCCCCTTTAAAAAACTTTTTTGTTTGAACAAAAAAAAAAAAAAAAAAAAAAAAAAATGCAATGGGTTTTTTTTTAGAAATTTTAATTTCCCAAAAGGTTTTCCTTTTTTAAAAAATTTTTAAAATTTTTAAATAAAAATTTAACTTCAAAAGGGAGAGGGGGTTCCCTTTAACCCAAACCCTTTTAAAAAATTTAAAAAAATTTAAATTTTTTTAAAATTATAACAATTTGAAAAATTTGGTTTCATAAAAATTTTTTTTTTCCTTTTAACAAAATTTTATCAAAAAAATTTTTTTTTTACCCCAAAATGTTTTAAAAATTGAGGTTTTTATATAAACCCCAAAACAAAAGCTTTTTTTTTTAAAATTTTACCCCTTTGGGAAAAAAATTTCTTTGGGGTTTTTTTGTTTTTTTTTTGTTTTTTTTTTTTTAAAAGTTTTTTTTAAAAAAAAAAGGGGTTGGTTTTTTTCTTTTTTTTTTTTGTTTTTTTTTTTCATTTTCCCGTTTTTTTTTGTTTGTTTTTTTTTTTTTTTGGGTTTTTTTAGATTTTTCCTAAGGGCCCAAAAAAAATTTTACATGACCAAACCCCCCTTTTTTTAAAAAAAGGGAGGCCCCTTTGCCCCAAGTAGTCCCCTTGTTTTTAAAATTCCCCTTAAAATTTTTTAAGAGGTTTTTCTAGACAACATTTTTTTAATTTTTTACCTTTTAAAAAAAAGGAAATTCCCATTGGGTAAAAAATTTTTCCTTTTATTTACGGGCTGTTCCCATTTTATGGTTAACCTTCTTTTTTCAATTTTTATTTAAATACCCCTTTTTTTTTTTTTTTTTTGGAGGGGAAATTCAAAACATCCTCGAAAAAAATTTTCCCGTTTTAAATTTTGGAAACAAATCAAAATTAAAATTTTTTTAAATTTTTGTTTTTTTGTGTTTGCGTTTTTTTTTTATTCAATTTGGTATTTTGGATGGGTTGACTGAAAAAGGCTGTTCATGGGGTTTTTTTTTGATATATTTTTTATTTAAATAATTTTTGTTTTTAAAAAAGGTATTGGTTTTAAAAAAGGAAAAAAACCGAAAAACAAAAAATTTTTTTTTAAACTTTTCAGTTTTTTTGGTTTCAAGAATTTCTCCAAGAGGGTTTTTAAAAAAAGGATTTTTCTTTTGAGCTGTTTTCCAAAAAAAAATTTTTTAAAACATCTTGATTTTTCCCCAAAAACCCCCCTTTCCCCAATTTTTTTTTTATAAAAAAACCCCAAAAACCCCTGGGTTTTAAAAAGAACCGCTTTAAAACCTTTTAAGATATTTTCCAAAGGGGAATAAAATTTTTGAATTGGTGGCTTTAAAACCCCCTTTTAACATTTATTAAGTTTGACCCCCCTCCTTTTTTTTTTGCTTTTTTATGTTTTTAAAATTTTTTGGGTTTGAAATAATTTTGGGTTTTTTTTTTGGGGGTTTTTTTTGGTTTTTTTTTTTGGTTTTTTTTATATTAGGCCAAAGTTGAAAAAATTTAACCCCCAAAAACCCCAAAACCGTTGTGAAAAAAAAACCCCAAATTTGAAAAAAAAATTTTTTTTCGTTTTTTGTTGGTGGTTTTTTTTTTTTTAAAAAAGCCAAAACAACACAACCCCAAACACCCCAACCCACACACCAAAACACACCCACAACAACACCCACCCAAACCCCCAAAAAAAACCCCCAAAAAACCCAAACATCACCAACACAAAACCACAAACAAAAACCCACCACCACCCCCCCCCACGAAAACCCCTTTACCCAAAAAAACCCAAATAAAAAAACCCACTTTGGCCCCCCCAAAATTTCCTTCCCCCAAAATTTTTTTTAAAAAAATTTTTTAAAGGAAACATTCCCAAATTTTAAAATGTTTTAAAATTTTTTTCCGTTTTTAAATGTTTCCCTTTTTAAAAGCTTCTTTCCTTTATTTGGAAAAAATTTAAAAATAAACATTCTTTTTAAAAATTTAAACCCAAAATAAAAACCCCTTTTTTCCCCCCCCCATCCCTATTTTTTCCCCCCCCCTTTTCCCTGATTTTTTTGTAGTTTGTTTTTTTGTAAGTTTCCTTCTGTTTTTACCATCCCCCCCAAATTTTAGTACTTTTTGAATAGCTTGCTTTTCATTGTAGAATTTGATTACCGTGTTGCTATTTTTTGAATTGTCATAAAGAATTTTTGTGTTTGAAATAATGTATGAGCAGGACAAATTTAAGACTAGGTTTGGGGTAAATTTTTCATCCTTGTGATTAAAAAATCCAATCAATCAATCAATCAACAATCTCAATAATCAATTCCCCCCCTCTCTCTCTCTCTCTCTCTTTCTCTCTCCCCCTCTCTCTCCTCCCCCTCTCTCTCTTTCCCCCCAAAAAGCTTTTTTCAAGATGGTTTTGTTTTTTGACTTCGACAATCACTCTGATTGTGGGGGGACGAAAAGACAGGGGTTTGCCCCCCAAAAAAAAAATTTTGCAGACAGGTGGCGATCAGCCAAAGTCGTCTGCTGCCATCCACTTTCGATGTGTTTTTGGGGGCCGCTTCTGTCCTCTTCATCGGTTTTTTTTGGCAAGAAAAGGGGGGTAAAAAGAGAAGGCCTGCCCTCCCACGCCCCCTTTTCACCCCTTCACACAGAAAGGGGCATGCACCTTTTGAGCCCTGGAAGAAAAGGCTGCCGTCCAATCACCAGTCACATTCACACAGAAAGGGCGGTGTACCTTTCGACTCTCCTGGAAGAAAGGGTGCCGTCCACATCGCCATTGTCACACTTCACACAGAAGGGGGGGGGGGTTTCCATTGTCACACTTCACACAGAAGGGGCGGTGCCATTGTCACCTTTTACACAAAGGGGGCGGTGCCATTGTCACACTTCACACAGAAGGGGCAGTGCTACCCCACACTTCCACAAAGGGCGGTGCCATTGTCAACTTTTACAAAAGGGGACGGTGTACCTCACCTTGACACAGAAGGGCGGTGCCATTGTCACATTCCAAAAAGAAGGGGCGGTGCTACCTCCACTTGCCCCAGAGGGACGGTGCACCTCACACTTCACACAAAAAGGACGGGGCTACCCCACACTTCACCAAAAAGGGGGCGGGGCTACCCTCCTTGAAAGAAGGGGGCGGTGTACCTCCACTTCCACAGAAGGGGGCGGGTACCTCACACTTCACACAGAAGGGGCGGTGGCTACCTTACACTTCACAAGAAGGGACGGGGTTTTCCTCCACTTCCCAGAAGGGACGGTGTACCTCACACTTCACACAAAGGACGGGTGCCCACCTCACCCCCCCCCCCCCCCCCACTTACACAGAAGGGGGCGGTGCTACCCACCTTCAACAAAGGGGTGCACCTACACTTTACACAGAAGGGACGGGGCCATTTACATTTAACAGAAGGGGCGGGGCCTTGCACCCTTTTTACCGAAGGGGGGGGTGCAATCACACTTCACACAGAAGGGGGCGGGTACCTCACATTCACCCCAGAAGGGCGGGGATTTTCCCCTTCACACAAAGGGACGGTGCCTTTTTCACACTTCCCCCGAAGGGGGCGGTGCCATTTTCACACTTCACACAGGGGACGGTGCCTTGTCACACTTCACACAAAGGGGGCGGGCTTCACACTTCCAAGAAGGGACGGTGCCTTTTCCCTTCCCGAAGGGCGTGCATCACACTTAAACAGAAGGGGGCGGTGTCCCACACTTACACAGAAGGGGCGGTGCTACCCCACACTTCACACAGAAGGGACGGGCTCCCCACACTTCACACGAAGGGGGGGTCTACCTCACACTTTACCAGAAGGGGCGTGCATTTTACACTTCACCAGAAGGGACTGCCATTGTCCCCACTTCACACGAAAGGGGGGTCCTCACATTCACACAGAAGGGGCGGTGCCATTTTACACTTCCACAGAAGGGACGGTGCATCACCTTCAACAGAAGGGCGGTTAAAAATTAACACGCTCCAGTTTATTTTTCCGGGGCGTTTTTTCCTTCGGTTGGCGAATTGAAAACAACCCGGACCCCCCAATCCTCCCCCCCAGGACTCCACTCACCAGCACAGGACCCCCCCAACCCCCCCCCCAGCAGAACTGCACTCACCAAACATGACCACCAACCCCCCTCCCCCCAAGATCCACTCACCAGACACGGACCCACCAACCCTCCCCCCAGCAAGACCACTCACCAGCCGACTTCATGGGGCTTTTCCTTCAAGAGTCAGTTGGAAGATAACGATCTCCAGTTCTGGGCCTTCATCTGCCACCACAAATCCGCACTCTGTGTTTCATGGTTACTTTAAAAATGAGAAGTGACCCAAAGGCGCCAAGTGGACGCAGTGTTCATTTTCTTCGTTTAAAGGGAAACATGCAAAATTTTTTTCTCTGTCCCCGTGTTAAGTCCAAAGGAAACGAGGCTTTGTATTCTGTTGTCGATTTTTAAAGATCTGAGGGGTCAATCAATTTTTCAAAATATTCTAAGCATCCTTTCCCTTTTTTGGACTTTCATTGTCTGGCATCCACAAAAAGAAGTCCCTAAAACGTTTTGCTGTTTTCTTTACAAGGCATTTGGGGTTAGAAGTTTGTATGCATTAAGAATTTATTGTTTTGTACGTTTTATATTTTGTCAGTCGTTACCTTTTCATTTGATGGGAATTTTTTGATTTGTTCCTGTTTCTTTTTCAAAAAGATTTGTTCACATTACCCCCTTTATTATGGGCAGGGTTAATGAATAAAACATCCGTACCCCCCCCCCCCCTCTTTCCTCTCTTCCCCTCTCTCTCTCTCTCTCTCTCTCTCTCTCTCTCCTCTCTACCACGCACAGCTTGTTTATTATTTCCCCCCTCTCTGTCTCTCTCCCTCCCCCTCTCCCTAAGCACACAGACGACACACAACAGACGCACAACAACAAACCACACAACGAAAACGCACACAAGATAAACACATAGAACGGGGACACGCCCCACACAACCCCTGTCATTGTTTTATTGGTGTGTAAAAAATTTTTGGGGCGGGTTTCTTTTTTGTTGACACCAAAAAGGATTTACGAATATTGCCCCCGCTTGCGAGTGTGTCGAAAGAAAGAGAGAGAAGGGAGAGAGAAGAGAAGGAGAGAGGGGAGAGAGAGAGACAGAGACAGAGACAGGAGAAAGAGGACAGGAGCAAGACAGAGACAGAGAGACACGAGAGCAAGAGAAAGTGAGAGAGAAGAGAGAGAGAGACAGAGACGAGAAGAGACAGAGACAAAAAAGGACAGAGACAGAGAGAGACAGAGAAGACAAGGGGCAGAGACAGAGAGAGAACAAGAGAGACAGAGGGAAAGGGGAAAGAGGGGAGAGAGGAGAGAGGAAGAGAGAGAGAAGAGAGGAGAGAGAGAGAGAGGGAGAGAAGCAGGTTGAATTTCCTGAGCTGTTTTTTTGATCGCCTTTTTCATCCCCGCTGATTTTTGAAAGTAGTTGAAAAGAATCGTGCTCCGCGTACATGATTAAATTTACAAACCATAAAGCAGGGTGGGGTAAAAAGAGAGGGGAAAAGCAAGGGGGCGGGGGGGGGAGGGTAAAGGGGGGTGGGAGGGGTGGGGAAGAGAAGGGGGCTGGAAATGGGAGGGAGGAGCAGAGGGACAGGCAGAAAGGGGGCGGCCAAGACAGGGCAGACAGTAAATGTGTTCATTTTCTTTTCGATAAAGTGGAGAGGCATGCCATTTACTTGCACCCCAAAACATACACAACAACCACACACACAACACACCCACACACACACACACACACACAACCCCACACACATACACAACACACACACACACACCACACCCCACACACACCGCATCACAACACACAACACACCACCCACACCCACACACACACACCAACACACACACACACCAAAACACACACCACACACATACCACACACCCAATCACACACAAAACCCTAAACACACCAACCAACACACGGGGCGCCGCGCAAGCGTCTGCACAAACACACACATACACACACACACACCACACCACACAACCACACACACACA
Source organism: Conus ventricosus (assembly GCA_018398815.1). Lineage (NCBI taxonomy): Eukaryota > Metazoa > Mollusca > Gastropoda > Neogastropoda > Conidae > Conus > Conus ventricosus. The sequence continues at coordinate 44,484 of JAFLJL010001007.1, forward strand.
CACCCACACCCCCACGCCGCACACGTACACCACACACTGCACACCGCAAACACCCACACACAAACAACACACAACACCACACACACACCACACACCACACACACACACCACACACAAACCACACGTACACCCACCAAAACACAACACCACACCATCACCTCACATGCACCCACACGCGATGCGTGCGCCCCGCTTTTTGGCATGCACAACACACACAACACACCACACACACACCACACCACCACCACACACACAACACAAACACACACTCGATCACCAACAAATCATTTTCAACACAATGCATGCCACCACATGTAACACTAACACACACACAACCAAAAACCCACATGCACACCCACACACCCACACAACACGCACACACATGCACACACTATACATGCACACACCATTCACAACCCCACACACCACACACCCAAACACACCCCCCAAAAACCACACACACACCCCACAACATGCGCGCACGCGCGCGCCGCACACACACAACACATTAAAACACAAAACCACACCCCACAAAAACACATGCGCCACCACACACACACAAACACACAGACACCAAGCGCAATACAAACGTGCGTGCGCACGACGCGTGTACACCACAAAACACACACACACACACACACACCCACACACACAAAAACCCCACAACCAAAACACACACACACACCACACACACACACACATCCCACACACCCACACACACACACACACACTCAAAACCCCCAATGCACAAAACTCCCCTCCCCACACACACCCCACAAAAAACAAACACACACACACACACACACCACACCACACACACACACACAAACACACCACACATACACACTTTCGGGAACCACTGTGGGCAGCGTGTGCCAAAACACAAAAAATCCTTTTTGCACAAACAAAACATGCACACACACACATGAAACACACACAGGGCATACACATCACCCAAAACACCACACAAACACCACACTCCACACAAAACCACACGCAAAAACAAAAACACCCACAAAAATGCACACACAAAACACACACTTTGAAACACACACACCACAAACACACACACACACACAAAACACAACACACAAACAACCACAAAACACACACAAACCAAAAACACACAAAATCCACACAAAAACCACGCACCACTTTACATGCACAAAACATATGCACAACCACGCACAAAAACCGCATGCCCCGGAAAACAACCCCACACAACAACACACACACAAAACACACACACACCCCACCACACAACACACCACACAAAACACACACACACACCACGCACCCCAAAACACCCCCAAAACCCACTGCACACACACTCCCTTGCACACACATGTTTCACCCCCCACACACAACACACACACACACACCCACACACACAAAACCACACACACACACACACACACAAACCCCACACAACACTTTTCTTTTGGTTTTGGCGCTCTTCAAAGAACACATCCCAAAAAAATTTGCGCACAGCCCAGAAATTGGAACATCACACAAAGCACATCCCGGACTTTGTGCGTAAAAAATTCAAGTGCAGGTGTTTATGAAAAGGGGTGAAAATTTTTATGCTTACATCAATATAAATTTCCAGGCGACAAACAAAAAAGGACACATGGCCCACAAAAATAGACTGAAAGTTTCCCCATGATAATGTAAAAAAAGGGTTTTTACAAACAAAATTGATAAGAAAAAACCCTGAAAGAAAAAAACACACAGACAAACAGAGGGAAAAGAGAGGAGGACAACCAAAACCAAAGGAAAAACACCAGACAGAGAATGGAATACGGGAAAAACAAAAACACAAAATTTTAAAAAAAAATGACACCCCCAAAAACCCTCCCCTAAAAACAGACAAGGTATAAAAAAGACAAAAACCATCGGACATCCCATGCCCGGTTTCGTCTCTCTCTTCTCTTTTTTTCCCCCCTGTGTCTCCTTATCTCACCCCCTTTTCCCCTCCCCTACCCTCCCCCCCCCCCCCCCTGCCCCTCCCCCCTTCCTTTCAAACCCTCCCTTGTATTCCTGCAGATATCAGGGGCGCCACAGAGAAGTCGGGCCAACTGTTTCCCACCCCCTCACATTCAGGGAACACATAGTGCGGGCCCTTTGCCACAGAGCCCATTAGAAATGGTATTTTTAAAAATTATGCCCCCCCCCGCCTTTTAAATTACGCACAATCCTCACTTTCCCACCCCTTTTTTAAGTCCCAAAATCCAACTTGAGACGGTGGAAAACCCCCCCTCCATTCCCCCCCCTTCTTCCCCCCCCTGTTCCCCCCCCTTTGAAAAATTTTTTTAGCGTTGAAACGGGACAGTCAGGGAGTGGCCGCAGTCAGCGGAAGGTCTGTAAACACACAGGGGGGAAGGCTGTTGGGTTCAAATCTCCAGGGGGGCGCGGGGATAAACCCTTGAGGAAAAACCATTTTCGAAAAAAAAAAAAAGGGTGGAATATTAGGGGAAGCCCCCCTTTCCCGAAAGGGAAATGTTTCCCCAATCAGCAAATTTGGGGGGGGAAGGGAAAAATGAAGGGTTTGGGGGGTTTTTCTTTCCCCCCCTGTTTAACATTTCTTCACTCAAGGGTTTTTTGGGGAATTTTTTTGTTTAAAACAAGGGGAAAAAGATTTTGGGAAAAAAAAAGTGCAAAGCCGGGGCGCAAAGGCGCAAGCACACAGGCACCCAGACACAGACACAGACCCCAGAACCCCACAAACAACAACACACACAAAACCACACACCACACACACACCACACCCCATGACGCTTCACGCAAGCAGATCACCCCAACACACACACACACACAAAAACCCCACAAAACCACACACACACACCCCAAACATACCACACACACACACACACACACACACACCACACACACAACACACACCACACAAAACACGCGCGCGCGCGGCATTTCGCGAGCATGCAGCAAACCCCGCACGCCACACACACACACACACACACACACACACACACCACACACACACAAAACACACACACACACAAGAAAATAAAAATTACGAATTTGAATGGTAAACATCATCAACCCTCATCTTTATCATCATCATCTTTATATCATATCATCATCATCATTTTTCAACATCATTTTTGTTTTTCATCACCATCAACCATTGGCATCATCATTTATTAAAAACCCCTACTGTACTACTTATAATACTAATACTAAAACTACTACTACTACTACTACTACTTTCTACTACTAATACTACTACTAATGTCTCAAAAAAACCCTTAAAACCTACTGCTAAATGCTAAATACTACTACTACAAATACTACTACTACTACTGCTAAATAATACTACACCTACTACTACTTTCTAAACTACTATACTTTCTACTAAATTTCTACTTCTGTAAATCAGAAAGAGAGGGAAAAATTTTTATCCCCGAATGGAGGGAAAACTACACTCTGTAACATTTTCTTTTAGTTTTTCTGATTTGTGTCAACAAAAAACTGCTGCCTTTGTTTTTTTACTGCACACCCCCAAGAACAATGTGGTCAAACATTGATTAATGTAACAAACATTGTTTTCATGGGCAACTCCATGAACAATGTGGTCAATTCCCTTATGTCATGGCACACCCATGAAAAATGTGGTCAATCATTTAAGTCAAGGGCACACTCCATGAACAATGTGGTCAATCATTGATGTCATGGGCACACTCCATGAACAATGTGGTCAATCATTGATGTCATGGGCACACTCCATGAACATGTGGTCATCATTGATGTCATGGGCACACTCCATGAACAATGTGGTCAATCATTGATGTAATGTATCAATCATTGATGTCATGTGCACATCCATGAACAATGTGGTCAATCATTGATGTAATGTATCAATCATTGATGTCATGTGCACACTCCATGAACAATATGGTCAACCATTGATTAATGTATCAATCATTGATGTCATGTGCACACTCCATGAACAATATGGTCAATCTTTGATGTCATGTGCACACTCCATGAACAATGTGGTCAATCATTGATGTGATGCATCAATCTTTGATGTCATGTGCACACTCCATGAACAATGTGGTCAATCTTTGATGTCATGTGCACACTCCATGAACAATGTGGTCAATCATTGATGTGATGTATCAATCTTTGATGTCATGCGCACACTCCATGAACAATGTGGTCAATCATTGATGTAATGTATCAATCATTGATGTCATGTGCACACTCCATGAACAATGTGGTCAATCATTGATGTAATGTATCAATCTTTGATGTCATGGGCACACTCCATGAACAATGTGGTCAATCCTTGATGTCATGGGCACACTCCATGAACAATGTAGAGAACGGGGAAATACCAATCCTGGGCCACTTCCGCCCTCACCCAGTTTTTGGGCGAAAGTAACCCAGGATTGGTATATCTACGTTCTCTGACAAGTAAGACTTCAAACTATGTTTTCCTAATCATTTTCGCGCATACAGTCATTTTCAATACTATCATTTTTGCAGAGACAGTCACCAAACTAAAACTTGGCTGAGACATTGTGCGAACACCCCTAATTAGAGGGCTTGGGGTTTGTGGCAGGCAGTACCCTGGACGGATCCTATGGCCTGTAATTATGGCGCCATAAGGTAGGGCTGGCGTAACCTGACCGTGTGGCGAAGGATTCCTTGTGATATTTTCATTTAGACACGGAGCCATAGACATACGTGTTCTGCGTTTCACAAAATACCACACACACACACACACACACACACACACACACATGCACAAACACACAAAAATGCACCCACTCACAAACACACACACAGAGACAAACACACACTCACACAAACACACACACTTACACACACACACACACTCACATACACTCACACACACACACACACACACACACACACACACACACACACACACACACACACACACACACACACACACACACACACTATTTAAAAAAATGTGCCCCTGGTTTACAGTGGCATACTCCTCACCTACGGTGGCGTGCTCCCTGTCTACATTGCAGGTGTGTATCCGACCAAAAAATCAATACTGCCGCACTTCCTCCCTACCCCCACTCCTTCCCACCCCAGCCTGCTCGGTTGCACCATATTACATCAGCCAACACTGCCCGCGTGGCGGCGCTGTCACAGCCCGGCCAATCAGCGGCCGCTCACGACTAGGTTAACCCACACATTCTTCCACTGACTGCCGGGCAAGCAGGACGTGTTTTACTGCGCTGTGGGTGTGTAACCAGTTTACTGAAGAACAGAATTGTGTATCTTAAAGGTTTGTTGGCTCAAGGAAATGAAAACGTTGAAGGCAGTATTGTTGACAAAGATGTAGCTAGTTTTAATACGTGTTTGACTATTGATGAGATGGTTCCTTATCTAATAAATGGCGCTGCATTGTTGAAAGTGGCCGAAGCAAAACAAACATCACGCGTTGATTGTTGGGAGCTGGCTTGAGACGGCTAAAGCCATGTTTAAAAAACATGGCGTTCATTTCTTAAGGCGGAGGTAAACACGGCTGATTTGTATGCTAAAAAGCTTATATTTGAAACATTTTTGCTGTTCCTCCCAAGTAAAAATGTTCTCAGTTTGTATCAGACTTGATTAATTGTTAACTACAGATTCAGTGTTCATGTGGCAAGCTGATCTGTATTAAGATGTGTATACTTTTCTAATTTTAACCAGTTCATCTGCCTTCAAGTGTGCCCTTATGCAACTGAATGGCCTACCACTGACGTAAGATCTATTTTTAGATACCGCTCATGCAGGAGCGGTCGGGGTTGTTTAGAGTTGGCTGCTTTAGCAACAGTGCGCGCGACTGTAAGACCACTGCAGGCCTACCACTGACGTAAGATCTATTTTTAGATACCGCTCATGCAGGAGCGGTCGGGGTTGTTTAGAGTTGGCTGCTTTAGCAACAGTGCGCGCGACTGTAAGACCACTGCAGGCCTACCACTGACGTAAGATCTATTTTTAGATACCGCTCATCCAGGAGCGGTTGGGGTTGTTGAGTTGACTGCCTTGAATTTCCACCAAGCACTTCATGACTTTGTATATATTGCTGTGATTACTGGCTTCACTGCTTCGCTTCAACGTCCTGCTTCAACTTTTTTGGCTGCCTTTGGGCGGCCACAGAATGTACTTTATTCAACTGTCTTGTTTATTAAATCAAGCTTTTGATAAATGCACTTGGTGGGCTGTTGAATAATCTTCGTTGACAGAGAGCCCGGGCAGCCGTTTTGAATTTAAACGGCGCTTAAGCGCCAACCATAAAACCCTTTCCCATTTTCCCAAATGCAAGCACTTCCCTATTTTTAAATGTTTGTGCGTGTGTGCTGTTATTGTTGTTTTTTTGTTGTTTTACTGATAATAACTATATTATATTCTGAACATTCGTTTCTTATAAATAATTAAAGGTGCGCGCACACACACGCACGCACGTCCCCCCACCCCCAGCCCACGAAACGCACGTCCCCCCACCCCCACCCCACGCACGCACGTCCCCCCCACCCCCCCCCCTGTGTACACCACACACACTCCTACCCCCAAGTCGCCCCAAGTTTTTAAATTAAGTTTTTAATTAAGTCACCCCCCAAGTTTTTAATTAATTTTTTAATTAATTTTAAACTTCAAGTTTAATAAGTTCTTGATTAAGTTTTTAATTAAGTTTCTTGATTAAGTCACCCAAGTCATAACTAGTCATCCTTTAAGTACAACCAAGTTCTTATAATTATCAAAAAAATACAATCTATGTTTTTATCTTAAATAGCAAAAGTCTAATATAGTACCACAACGCCTCAAAAAACGCGTCATCGTTGAGGATGTCTTGCTCAGCGTTCTCTGCATAGATTTTAAAGGGTGAAGTTCTTACATCCTAAGCAAACCGCATTGATTACAATTCGGGGCTAGGGAAATGTCTTTTATAGATCCCATGCTTTATTTTTTGACTTTATCATTTTATAATACGCCATAAACTATTTTTATTAAAAAATTTAAAATTAAGTTCTTAAAATATTATTGCATTATAAATGGATCAAAAGATGCTTTGTTATTGGCGGTTTTGGCGTGCTGTTTTTTTTTTCTGCATTTAGGGGTTCAGATTTTTTTGATTGCTTTTGTTTTGGCTGCCATTGTTTATATATTTTATAAACCGTAATAACTGCCCCCAACAGCAGCAATGGCGCCAAAAATGGCAACAGTTTTAAGTTCAATATTCCATGAAGACTTTGGCCCTGTATCACATGGAGTTTTTATAGCTGGCATTGAATCAACTTGTTCTTGGGGTTGGCGGTGTTATTTTTCATGATGAGTTAATTATCTGCAACATTAATTTTTTTTTTTCTGTTTTCCCCCTGCTAATTTTTTTTCCTGCTTCAACACGCCCAGGATTTTTAATGGTCTCCACCTGATTCAGTGTTTTCTGGTTCTGCTGATTTTCCAGCTCGTTCATTTTGAATGGGAAACAAATCTAATGATTAAAAGTTATAACCATGATTAATGCGAAAATGTCCAAATCTTAGTATAGATCAAAAACTAGAGATTAATGACTATTTTAAAACTGGATCTTTCGTTAAATCATACGTAAGATCTTGTTCGAAATCAATGGGGCAAATCACTGACTAGTTAGTGTACAAACTAAGAACTGTTGCCCACACTTTTCACCATTTAGACCCAGCTGCGCTTCATATGTATGATTACTTTAAAATTTGGGCGACATCTGTTGAATCTTTCAATGCTGAATTCATTCCCAGAACTGTTTTGTTTTTCCCATGCTGCAAAAAATACAGCTCTCCTTTTTGGCATTTAATAGCTTGGTCATCAGCTTGGTCATTCATAAGTTCAGGAAGGTTTAGGGTGCCTGTAGCTGTAGGAGATCATCACTATTTATGTTTTTTAATAATTATAATTATTTATTTTATAAAAAAATGAGCACACGGGAAAAAAAACTGTTACCAACCTTGTATACCATTTGCTGTTAAATTTGGAGGACTAAGTGTTAGGATACTAATGCTTGGTAAAAGCCTGTTAAGAATTAAACCAGCAGATCTTGGCAAACTAACTTTGAGGATTCAGCAAAGCGATTTGCTATTGTTGCAGCTTCCCTTTGCTACGAAAGATTTTCTAGTTAAGCAAGGAATAAAATTTCCCGGGCAATATAAATATTAAGAAAAAAAATACATTTATAAAAAAATGGCTTCACCTTTGCAATAATGATAGGCGGCGCTGTGGTGAATGCCTTGCTTTTAGCGGAAGTAATTTCGCATTTAGTAAACGCGGGATGATGGCGAGAGAAAAAGACATAACAAAGCTATGGAGAACTAGCAGCTGCACAAAACGCCTATGAAAAGCAGAGACTGAGCAGTTAGATTTTATTAATGACACACTGAAAAAACAGGGGCATGCAGCTTACACATTAAAAATGTTGATCAAGCAATAAACAATATTATCTTGTAAACAGGCAAACCAATCGAGACATTGCCCCCACCAAAATTCAGTGACTTTTATCAACCATCAGAAAAACAAAAGATGCAAGAAATCCGGTTTATTGTCGTTGGTATGACCGTCGTGTATTTTTGTTGCACATAATATTGGCTGAATAAAAAATGAACAAAATCTATTATTCGCCCAAAGGAATGGAAGGGTATCACAGCAATACAAAAGCTAAGCAAGCGGCAGAGTCAGTGAACAAACAGCAAAGGAATGGCTATCTAAACAAGCATTTGGCAAATTTATTTACCTGCCCCTAGACGAATACAGAGACCACACTTTGTTAATACAACTCCAAACGACACCCATCAAATGGATCTTCTATATTTACCTCTCTGATACATTAGACGAAAAAGATTTAAGTACGCACTCACAGTCATTGACATGGCTTCAAGATACAAGATGCGGAGCCATTAACACAAAAGAGTGCTTCTGCTGTTGCTGTTGCCATACAACTGATATACCAACGAGGCCCACTAACTTTCCCCTCGCATGATTCAAGTCGATGATGGAAAAGAATTTAAAGCGCAAGTGAATCAATTATTGATAAAACATAGAGTTACCATTAGAAGAGGCATTCCAGGAGTTCACAGATCACAGGCTTTAGTTGAAAACTTTAACAAACAGTTAGCTGAAAGACTTTTTTCCTACCAGTATCACAGAGAGCTGATTGACAATTCTCGCAACACAGAATGGGTTAGAAGATTGCCCTCAGTTTTGCGCGCAATGAATAATGAAGAATTTAAAGGGCTAAAACCAGTACAAGCAATCAAAAGAAAAACAATAAATGTTGTTGAAGGAGATCTTCATCCGGCAAACTATTACCGTTTGGTTTAAAAGTAAGGTACCTTTATTTACCGGGGAAGCAGAAGGGACACTCGCATCAGGGCAACTGATCCGTTTGGAGTGTTGATCCATATGAAATAAAAAGAATTGTAAAAATGAATCCGCCCGTGTATTATTTACGAGAAACTGACACAACAAAACGCCAGCCCCTCAAAGATCTTTTGTGAAGGAAGAACTGCAGATAATCCCACCAGGCACAGTTCCGCTTTAATTATTTACGGTTCTCCAGTGCCCAATTGCATATGAAAACTCTGGATTAACAAACACGCGTTTTGTGTTTGTTCTATCAACGACTTCTTTGTTACAACTGTTGTGTTGATCTCATGTAGATTAGATCGCAGTTTTAACGTTGTCATGATGAAAAGTCTATTGTCAAACAACGCTTCTTTGTAGTTGCCATGTGATATGTTTGACTGCACAACGCTGCGAGATATTCCCTTTGCTTTCTTAATGATTTTCTCCTGCTCGAAATACTGTACATTTTCGACCTTAAACCAACATACTCCTTAATCACCTTTCCAGATAATTCATCCTTCATCTTCCTAAAACCTTCTTGTTAGTAATTGAATGCAAAGGCGAATCTTTAGGGTAATCAGATGTGTCGTACCATCCCACATGCCCTTTATCTACTTCTAATTCCATGTCTTTATAGAATGTCTCAGTAGGAATATCTATAACAAAACTGTCTGTATCTGTGTAAAGTACTCTGGACTCTGGATACGAGGGTTTAAAGTAGTCATAAAGAAATTCTAACATCAAAAGCTTTGATAATTCTAAAACAGTAAAACCCAATAAATACAGTTTGTCCAATTTGACTTTCTTTTTTTTCATCATTATGCCAAAAACTGATCATGAAATCTTCTGAAGTCCTGATAATTAGGTTTTGAAGTCAGCTTAATTGCTTCGTTCTCTTTGGTGACTAATCTGACATCTTTGCGCTTGTGTGGATTCTCCATAGTCTTTCCAAAACAGCTGTTTTTCATCAGCTTGAAAAAGTCTTTTTCTGAAGCATCTGCGGATTTAGTTCTGAGATCAGTGTTCTTCATGATGTATGGTTTCATGAACTGTTCCCTTGATCAAAACCAATTATACGATGAACACTGTCAACTTTAAACCATGCCCTTAAATAAAATTTAGAAGTCTGAAAATGGCAGACAAATTTTTTTTGCCCCGAAGATTAGGCACAAGTTTAGGCGGTTCTCTTGGATCCATTTTTAGACTTTCTGCTGCTAATGGATAGTCATTATGCAGGTCATGGAGTTCATGAGGATATTCTAAGTCAACTTCTAAGAATGAAACCACCTTTTGATCAGGCGTTAAACTGCCCAACCACTTTAATGCTTTTTGAATATTATTTGTACCTGTGAAAATTTTAAAGTTACGTAATGGAAGTGATTGCGCCATTGCCCATCCAATACAGATTGTTTGCATCTAAATACATAAAATAGTTTTGGCCTTTTACTTGGATCATAGGCGTCCAAGTATTTGTTTGTTTGCTTTACAGTAAAAGATGCGACGCCATACTAATTCCTCCACGCAATCCGTTTTCAATCATCTGAATCATTGGTAAATCTGACAATAAATCAATCTGTACTCCAGTAAACTTTAAGAAAGCATCCCAACACATCCCGGGCAGAATGTAATGCGCGGATCCAGGCTATATGCTCATGCAGTCTTTCTATAATTTTCAAAGACTCCGCCAACAAACATGTATCAGCCATCAAGTAGGAGTCATGATAGTCCCCATCGTTTTACACACTCAACTTTTGCCACGCATCTTGAGCATGCTGGTAATCTGAATCACATGATGTCCTTTCCTCTAAACTAGAAAAGAACGCGCCTTTAGGAGGAAGTGTCTCTTCGTCAAACCTTCCCAACTGTTCATGTACTCATAAGGGTAAAACGCCCTTTCTAACGAGATTGGGTCAAAATATTCTTCTGTTATTGGGCAGGACTTTAAGGACATAGCTAGTGACTAATGATCCCATCATGTGTTGCATAGAGTCATAAAAAGACATGTTATTAGATTAAAGCACATGTACTTTTCTGATGACTGTGCAATGCATGCTACCCTGAAGGCGTTGGTTACTGCTTGCAATATAAGATGAGAGTCGTAACCTCGCAAGTTATGAAAGAAGAATGGGCAGCTTCCATGTCTTTGGTTCAAACTTTAGTTGAAGATTGCATTTACTGTGGCGCTGCTCCTCTGAACTTCCCACTAATGTGATCATGGTCTCTTACTTTTGGATTGGCTTCCTCACTGAGTTCTAAACCGCAAATCCAACAATGTGTGGCTGAGTCATACTGTTCTTGGTCTTCAGGCGTCATTATGATTCAAATAAGTTTAGATTATTAGAACAGTCATTACGCACTTGCTGCATGCGCTGTAAAATCTTCTAGCCGCATTTGGTCCTCTGTATAATTCTGGCGTTGAATGAGCGCCATCCGACCTGACAACAATGAAAGCAAATGAACAAATCTGATGATTACTCATTAAGACTGTTTTTCGAAGTTTTTTGTGGCGCTGCCCTTCATAAGGAACAATAAGCGACTCGAAGTCTGCGTAAACACGTATGGAGAATGTTGCAGTTTTTTCCAGTTCTTAAAAAACTAACTTTAGATCCAGGCGGGGAGTAATTAGTTCTGTATTACAGTCAACTGGGCCGATACAATGTTTCTTATGTTCGCTTGCGGCTTGAACAGATGGCATTCTTGTTAAACATTTTCTGCAGAATTCTTGTTTGTGCCCATTTTTTTGAAGTATGCTGCTTAGTTTACTCATTGTTCGTATCAATGTGTAATGTGGCAGCCCCGCTGGTGAAAACATTAGTAGTAAGTCAACATGATTTTTGTCTGGCTCGCCAATTTTTTGGACTGTTCTTGGACATTTTAAAATCGGCTGTAGATTTGTTTCCTCATCCCATGTGTAGATATTGACAGTTATTGGGGTTGTTTTGTTCTTCAAACTGATCAATTTGATCTACACTAACAGAAAGGATATTCCATTGAAGTTAAGATCTTTGGTGTATTGCCGATAGTTAGTCACTCTCTTTTGCGTGGTCGCGGACATGATGCAGCCTTGCAAGAACGCACCACATGAAACATTTGTCGTCTGAATTCTTTATGTTTAAAACTGCTCTCTTTAAAACCAACTCCCGAGGTACGGAATGTTAAGCCTTGCCTACAATCGGTGCATACTTAGACTGTTTTAATCTGATCTCTAAGACTTCACCCTCTGACCAACCAGAGCCTCTCATTTTGGCTTCTTCAGCGGCAGCGTCAAATTTGTGTAAGCAGTTCGTCTGCCCAACCGGTGTTAAGTCATTAGAGGAAAGAATAGTCTGTTGTTTAGTTGAGACCCAGACTTCTAGATTTTCTTCATTTATTGTTATATAGTCGATTAAAACAGCTAACATTACTTTAACTGGCGGGTCTATTGTTAGTTTGCCTGGAACTTGAGAAATAGCATGTACAACACTTGCCTGTACGTTTGTTGGGTCAATGACTTCTAAATCAATATCATTCAGTGCTCTTGATAAACGCTCTCTCTCAAGCATTCCTTCAAACAATTCATCTGGGCCTTCAATATCTTAGCCATGCTGTCTTTCTTTTCTAAGCCAACAAATTTATTTAAATTAAAAAAAATACAACGGCTTAATCAGAATCAATATCAACGGTCTTTTTGCGCTTGGACTCATAAACTAAAGTATAAACACCTTTTGGCGTTGTTACTGTGAGCTGTTTAGAACAGAGTTTAATGTCTCGTTTACTTTTTTTAAGCATTCCTTTTTTATCTGCTCGGCGTCTGGCTGTTGAGAAAAACTTGTCCTCGCCTTTCTTTGAAGATCAAACTTTTGTCTTTTGTAGTCATCAAAATCGGCCTGTAAACGATTAAATTCTTCATCCGTGATGTTTGAGTCAACAAGCGCTTTATTTATTGTCAGTTTTAAACGAACTAAGTTTAGCCGTTATTAGTTGAACCATAGCTGTGTGCTTTTGGAGTTTAGTTTTTATTTTTTTGCTAGCAGCACCTACAGCTAATGAACACAGGCCAAGAGCTAAAGACAAACCGCCTAGAGGTAAAGCTGCGGGTGCGCCTATGCCTGTTGCTAAGAGACCAACACTCGTTCCTGCTGATAGAGCACTTATAGTCGATGCTCCAGTATTAACATAGGTAACAGCATTAAAGGCAGCAGAATACCTTCGTTTGGTTTTGCTGTATTTTGAAAGGTCTTGCTCTAGTTTTTGTTGCATTTGTGTAATGTTGGTTAATCTGAAGGTTTTTATGTTAGGGGTTTCTACTATCTCTTCTTTTGGCGGCGCTGTAGGCACATTTGGATAAACCTGAACAGACATGCTTTTTTAAATAAAAAATAATTTAGTATACTACATCTTTTAATCTGTTATCTCCAATATTCAGCTGCGCATCATATATTAAAAACAAATGTACATTAAGCGGTTTATCGGCTTCTTCTTCTTTATCAATTTGAATGTTTATTACGTCTCTCACAGTTCTCCCGCTTCCATGCAACTGATTATCCTCTGTTGACCTTAGGTCAATCCATAAACCGTATTTTGTTGTTAAATAATCATCAAGCCTAACATTGTGAAGATGTAAATCTTTAGACACAAGGTCAACTGTTGGACTTCTACACCTCCCGCCCCCAAACAGTTTTCTTATTTCATCAAAATGCTGATAAGGTTTAAGCCCGCTAGCGTAGATTTGGTTAGGACTACCCTCAATCGAACATTGCACTTTCGTTATTTTAGGATTAAAAAACTTTTCACTTGCTCTTTTGAACGGTTCTTCATCTTCACACAGCAATAAAATACCTTTAAGCGATCTTGCTGCGACGCTAAAACTAAAATTCCATATAGTGTCTGCCCTGCTTCTGGATATGTTGTATGATGAATCACTCTGTCGTAATATATTACTAATTTTCTCTGATATTGTTGCTCAATCAGCTCTGCTAATTCATGGTTGCTAACAACGTCAAACTCTAACGAGATGTCAGAAATGCTGTACTTTGCTCCGGTGTCTGATGATTTGATAACACGTTTGTATTCGTTAAAAGTTAGTTCATATGACAATCTGTCTTTTAATGCCCCTTGAAAGTATGGTGCATGCGCTTTTAACAACTCAAAATCTAAGGGAATGGAAAAGCGATTTCCATACGCAAAATTTACAGCTGCATACTTTTTACCGTCTTTAGTATCTCCAGCGCCTATTCTATGTTTTAGTGCTTCTTCATTTTCGATTCCTTGAAACGCAAAGTCAGCCCTTTCATTCCCGGTTAGCCATAGATCAGAATAGTTTAAAATATGTCTGCATTGTGTAAGAAAATTTTCTTGCCCTCAATTTATAAAAATTATGTCTTTTTTGCCTTAAGTATTGATGGCTCCAAGATATGGAATAAGTTGCGGTCAGCCTCAGTCACTCACCTTCTCTTAGCTCTTTCAAGAGCCATCTGAAAAACCTATCTTTTCAAAAGCACATTTAGGGTAATGCACTTTTTTGTTTTATTCTGTTGTTTAGTGACGTGCTGCTTTTAATTTTTTATCTTATTATTTTTGTGCTGGTAGATTTTCTATATTCATGATTGTTCTCGAATGAATCACAATGTATAAAGAATGTATGCGTGAGACTCAAGCGCAATGAGTAATTTGTTGAATTAGATTGCGCTATAGAAATGCAATCCATTATTATTATTATTAAATAAAAAAGTTATTTAGTTAAAAAACATGGCCAGGCATTGAAGGCGAAGAAGATTATGAGTTTTTGATCTCGGAGACGACAAATGAGTGAAATGATCCTTTGACAAAGCTTCGCTCAACGCTACTCAATGCCGACGCTGAATTAACAGAAAGTCAGGGTCGAAGCATTTTACAAAAGTTTAGGCCATAAGAACGTCCCGAATTCATTGACCCAATGATTTTGAATTAGGAAGATGGGCATTTGTCTGTGGGAAAAACGCCCAAGGACAACTTGTTCGGCTGTTTACAACGACAAAACGACCCCATCAAAGTTTTTAGCGCCGTGGGTTTTCAATTAGAAATAGGCTCCCTCGCGAGCGTCCAAAATCGCCTTGGCATTGCTAGCACCAAAATTGATAGGGGATGCCGTTGTAACTTCAACACACACTACAAGAACTCCCGAGATAACCAAATGCAAAACATTGGACACTTAAGAATTAAATCAATCAGGCGACGAATTAATAAATGTAATTAGATGCCAGGAAACCAGTTTTTCAGAGAAACGCGTTAAAAAAAATTAAATGATCCCCCATTGCCTATGCGAGAATTATTAGCATTGATCGTACTTTAAGAACCATTCACCGCGAATTTAACAACCAATTTGCAAACTAGGAGAACTTAGTAAGCATATAAAAAGAGAAAAAAGAAAAACTCCGTTGAGGCTGATGGACGCCAACTTAGGGCCTGGCATTGTGTTATACGAAGAAAGAATAGCCCAAAGACTAAAAGATATGAACAAGAAAGATCAAGCAAGACTAGATAGTGACGACTACTAACCGGGACCAATTACGGCACTCAAAGTGAATAGAATAAGAGAAACTATCGAAAAAATTTTATATGAAGACACCGACACTAGCAGAACGAATACGACACTGTTTAAGAGAGCATGGTGTTACATAGCAATCGTTATAACAGCCCGTAGGATTGCAATTAGCACACTGGTGTTGGCTTGTTACAGCCGCGCGGTGGAGGCCAAAGTCCAGTGCCTCCGCCGCCACGCCCAACGCCCCACCCTGATAAATCAGGGTAAATAAACAGCTTGTATCATTTGCAAGTTTATTAAAAAAATTACGCTCGCCCCCCCCCCCCCCCCCCCCCCCCGGGTAAAGCCGTGGACGTTTACCAGGAATATTGGGGAGTATTGTCAGTGGGCTATTGTCTACTGCAAGCATGTAGTTGGATTTATGGCCGCAGCACTTATGGCTTTGTTTCTTGTATTAGTTGGGTTACTATTTAGTAAGACTAAAGACCAGTAATCCTATGCAGTTAATCCAAGAACAAGCGCGTCTTTTCATTTATCATTTTTTGCCTGGTTCTTCACCTTTTTTCGCGAACAGAGCTCGCGAGCTTTGCTGAGTCTTCAAGACAATAGGGGGGTTGGACTCTCGGGGATTAGATGACTAATCTTGGGTGTTCTTTTATTGTTTGTAATATACTGGCTCAGAATTTATGTCGTTTTTCCCAAACTTCTGTTCAATGCTGCTATAAGAATTTCTTCTATTATAGTTTATTATATGTACCTCATCTGCGAGTCTGAGGTCAGAAGGCAGCACCATCCTATAACTCCCAGTGCACAGCAATGTCTACTTTCGCGTCTTGCATATTGCTAAAACATGTTGTTAACGTTGGAATACCTTGCAAGGTTAAAATCAACTGTAGAATTATGCCGTCCTCTAAATTTGATAAGTATTGTTTTTGTGCGTCAAAGCCGTAGAGGAATCTGTTTGCTCGATCTTGCTGTGCTTGCGAACCTAGCCAAAACCAACGTAAGTACGAATAGAGTCGTTTATTCGTTCTATTCCCGCTCTAGTTAGGCCCTTAGAAGTGTCTAAGATAAAGGTGTCCATGCTGTTATATGCTCTTGCGTAGGGACCCAGGCGGAACAAGTTATGCCTGAAAAGAAAAGATTTGAAAGGAGGATGCCAGTCATAGTTATACTTTCGTGCGTGCCCCGAAAC
Source organism: Conus ventricosus (assembly GCA_018398815.1). Lineage (NCBI taxonomy): Eukaryota > Metazoa > Mollusca > Gastropoda > Neogastropoda > Conidae > Conus > Conus ventricosus. The sequence goes on from JAFLJL010001007.1 coordinate 61,541, forward strand.
TAAGTCGCCTAGGCCATGATTATGATCCAACTTTGTCTAAAGCTGTTTGATGTTTAATATTGAATTCGTTACAGATCCTTTCATAGCCTACATGTCTTTCTGTTCTCAGTGGATGGCATTAAATGGTTTGTCATTTGGTAATGGCGCTTGCAGTTCAGTCAACTACGCCTGAAGGTGTAATAAAATGAAATCTGTTCATGACCTCACCAAAGGATCATGGTGATTTAAACATGATCAGCATACGACAATCACACCCAGTTGATGCGCCAAACACAGCAAAGTTTAACTGGTTCTGATAAAAACTGCATCGGATGACTAAACCACGCTTTCTTGATGCGGTCGTTTTTCAATAGGGGGGTTAAGGATAGCTCTTCAATGGAGTACTCACCTTTTTATGAAAAGAGGCAGTTGGGTCACAGCAATGTCAAGGTATCAGTTGTATAATTTTTTTTAAAAGAATAAAAATTGTAGTGCGGCCCAACAGAATATTTTGCACCAGTATATTTGATATGCACTCATTTTTATTTCGTTTAAAAAAAATGTTTGTAACAATAAACACACACAGGACGTCATTCGTTTTAGAACATGTATTGTTAACAATTGCGGGGCCAAAACGGTCGCCTCCATGAAATATATTTTTACAAAGTGTATGTTTAATATAAAGTGAATCCTGGAAGAATAATAAGAATTAAATAACTTGATAATGCAGGAACATTAGTTAGCCCAGTTAACAATAGCTGAGATGGTTATTCCACCCCCGGGTTTTGTGCTCATAAAGAAAGCAATGAGTAACTTCGACATTACTCTCAACTCTAACAATGCGAATCTAAAAACAATGTAAACATTCAGGCCTGAAGAAGAAGTAGGTTACTATTTTGATAAAGAATAGCTAAAATGTTAGGCTTACACTAACCCAATTAAATCTTTAGAGTTACTACCCAACAAAAATACTTATGAGGAGCGGAAAGTCCCGCTCGATCTTGCATTACATTCTTTACTCTATGTTCATTTTGATGAGTGTCATGTGACGTAGCCTCACATCAAGGCATGTGACGCTCCATCACATGTAGTTAGTGATAGAATCATTTCCCCGTGCCAAATTAAAGGAAGTATATTCATATGGTTGACTAGTGTAGCGGGCGTCCCCAAAAATAATTGTGAGTATGACTCATTCAGGGAAAACGAAATGTGGTATTGGGTGAAAGTGACCACTGAGTGAGAGTTTAACAAGGGCTGGTAAGGTGAAGGTGCTGGTTCATGTGTTTTGAACAAGGTATGCACTCACTTGGAAGAAGGGAGGAAAGAGGCAGTTTTAACCCAGCAGATGGCCTAGAGACTCGACCTGTCAGGACGGTGGTTCCTCGTTGATGACCAGTTATTACCAGCCTTCACACCTTTACCCTTCGCCCTTCACCCTTCATCTTTCACCGTGACGGTGGCTTGAGGATGGCCATGGTGTGGGGAAACACACCGGTAGTTCCAGCCCAGCCAGTTACCAACTCAAGGAGAGGAGTTGAAGCTCGTCATTTCGTAAGACGCGACAGAGGAACAGTCGCGGAATGATGAAGACGAGGACTCGTCTTCTCCAGGACAGAGAATTCGAGGGGGCAGTATATTGTCTCAGAGAGAGAGACAGGGACTTTGAGAAAGCAGGGAAGCTGTTAACACTTCGTGGGGGAGGGGGGGGCAGGCAGGTCCTCAGTGATTACGGGAGTTATGTATTCTTCCTGGTCCATGAATTTGGGTTAAAGGAATGTGAAGGCCTGGCTTTATAGAAGCGGGGAACTAGAGTATTTTATATCTCAGTGTAAAGAGAGATACAAGGGTGAAGACTATTTTTTTCTCAGTGTAAAGAGTGATACATGTGTGAAGATTGATTTGTCTTCTCGGCTGTGAGGAGATGATACATTGTCGTGCGGATTTATTTGTCTCTCAGTGCGGAGAGAGATAAGGTGTAACATCTGTTTACAAGATGTTGTTGTGATTAGTAAAGTGTTTTCCCTGATGGAGAGGGGTGCGAGAAGAAAAAACATTCGGTAGTGTCCTTTTGGGTGATTGGAAAGATTTGCGTCGTGCGTTTGGAGTAAATGCCCACTGTCATGAATGCGGGTATGCAAGAGTGACAGTGTGACAGTGGTGACCCCGATCCAGTTTAACCGCGTAGCTGCCGTTTGTTTCTCGAAAAAAAAAAAAAGAAAGATTTCTATTCGAGCCCTTGGGGTTTAAAAAAAAAAGATTTATATTTGTCCCTCAAGGCGTTTGAGGGAAAAAAAAAAAAGGTTTCTATTTGTACCCTCGTGGTGGGTTTGAGCGAAGAAAAAAAAAAATGGATTTCTATTTGTGACCTCAAGGGTTGAGGAAAGGAAAAAAAGAAGAAAGTTTAATTATTCATTGGTATAATATTTGCCATTCTGTTGTTGTTTTTTTATTTCTATATGTGTTAGGGTGGTTGACATTTCTTTTGGTTGCTCTACTCCGTTTAAGGGTTTTTTTTTTTAGTAGGGATTTCCTTTTTGACCCTTTCCCAACATCAGGACCGATAGCCTCAACCTTCTCTTGCTCGAACCTGGCAGCAAGGGGGCACGGGCGTTGAGGAATCGTGTCCTTCCCACTAGAGGATTAGGATTTTTGTCCCCTTTCCAAGGACTGATAGCCAAAACCTCTTCCTGCGTTTTAGAAGGGGGGACATGGCGTTGGGGTGTCAATGTCTTTCCCTTCTGCTAAATATTCTCTTTCTTTCGTTTACTATTGTTTCCAGTTTGATTTTTCCCCTTGCCATCAGAGTGTGGGATCAAAATTTCCTCCGTCACCGCTAATAGTGTAGGTGGTGGAGTTGATTAACGCTCTGTCCAAATATACAATCTTATCTTATGATCAATTTTTTTTTCTTGGGTGTGGGGCGAGATTTTCTTTGAGTTGGGTAGTGAATGTGCCATTTATTGATTGATTGTTTAGTATTTTGTATTATTTTACTGTAGTGAGGTGTTTATTGTGCAGTGATTTGTTTTTCCCGTCTCCAGTTTAACGGAGACAGTGGACCACTAGGGTGCTGTCTGTGGCTTCTTTTGCTTTTCTTGATTTCTGGCTCACTATTCGGGTCCTGTGTATCCTTTCATTTCCTTTCACCCCCTTTTCAAAATTCGTAAAACCTTCTCCTCAATAGCTCCTATCTAGTTTTCTATTCAACATTTTCATATTTTAGGTAGGATTTACGCTAGTTTGTGTTTCTTCCCCTCTTTTTAATTGTTTGCGATTCCATTTGTTTTGTAAAATTTATATTCATTTTTTGTGTAGGCGCTTACATTTGTTTTGTAATTCGTTGAAATTAAGTAGAAAGAAAGACAGACAACAAGAACATTGAAAACTAAAAACTTTATACACGAATTGATTTTCAGAAAACTTTATTGTGTTTTTTTTTTTTCTCTTAGGGAAAAAGTTTTGTATTAAAACTATTTTGTTTTGTAAATTCCAAATTGATAACGGTTGCAAATTATTTTGGAAAAAATACAATCCTTGGATTTCATATTTACCTGTTTAAGGAAGCTGTTTTTCGTTTTACAACGGAAATCTGAAATCTGTATGTGTATATACTATAATTACGGTTTTTGTGACACATAATATCATCACATATTCGCTAATTTATATTCAAACTTTGAGATTTGTTTGGTGTTTATTCTGCGGTTCATTATGGGCATGATTTTGATAAATATGTTCAACAAGCGGAAAGCTTGGGTTTTGTCGAGAAAAACTTACTAACTATGTGCCAACAAATGTCCATATTACATAGATAGCGGCACGAAGGCTAAGAGGTGAGACGAAAATAAAAGGAAACTAGAAGTTGAAGAAAAATCTAAGGAAACTAGAGAAGAAGAAAAATAAGACAAGAGGGAAGTTGAAGAAAGTAGACTACTGAGGGAAAGCTGAAGAAAAATGACTTACAGAGGGAAGTTGAAGGAAGTGGACTCAGAGGGAAGTTGAAGAAAAAAGATACAGGAGGGAAGCTAATCGGCGCACAAAAAAGATTACAGAGGGAAGCTGAAATTGAAGAAAAAAGATTACAGTGGGAAGCTGACGAAATAAAACTACAGAGGATGTGAAGCTGAAGGAACGTCAATTAAGTTGAGGACAGTTGAACTACGAGATGATGCTGAAATTAAAAGAAATTACAGGCATCAAGAGAACCTCACCAGTTTCCACCAGTCGGTTCCGCAGCCGCGCCTCAACAAAAGCCCGTCGCGTTATATTCCAAACATGTCGCCGCCCTTTTGAGGGAAAATACGGATGGCCATTGATAGGTTTTCTTTTCCGATTGAAAGTCACGCAACGTCTTTTGGTTGCCAAAGGAAAACGTGGACTTGTATATTGCGTCGTTGTTTAAGGGTAGCGCTGTGGACACTGTACACTCACTTGCAGCGAAAACAAAATTTAACTTGGGATCAGTTTTGAAAGAAGAACTCCTCAAGAAATTTTCATGTTCTGCTGATCGTTTTCACCGAACGTTTCCGTTCTTGTGCGCCCTGAAAAAGGGCATTCGTTTCCGTCGTTTTGATCCGTTATGAGTTCATTGATTGGATCGATGGATCGATTTTCTAAACGATACAAAAAACTTTTCAATCACTGCAGATCTCCTTCTTACTGGAGAACAACTTTTCCAGCGCGTGAGCAAAGATCTGGCCATCTTTCCTTAAGAAAGGCAATTTGCGAAACGTGGAGGAAGTGTGTCAGATGGCTGTTCAGTATTGTAGTCGCTCACCCAGATAAGGGCGTGGCTAGGAAAGTGAGAATTTTCCTCTTTGAGTCTCATGCGTCATGTACTATCCCATCAGGACAGGGAAGTTACAGGAACAGGAAGCGTGGGTCATTTTTGAGTCCTCACGGATATACCTATCCTAGGGAACGGACACGGGATCTCCGCGGTTCGAGTTGACTTTGTTTCAATTCCAGTAATCACACCGCCGGAAAGACCCGGTACTCATCAGCAAACGTTCGATGGTCGTGCGACATACGTCACCACGTGACCTTTTGGGCCAGTTCGTGGTAAGAACAGAAGTTCACAAATCAGTCGGCTGGCGATTCCAGACAATGCCCGATGTTTCCTTTTGTCGATGGCCAGTTCCATTTGTGGAAAAATTGCCCTTTCAACCAAAGATTTCAAAACCCGCATTAGTCTCCACTTCATTGTGAAGAAGGCCTGTTTTGGCACCAGATCAATATGTTGATGGTGGTGTTAGAAAACCGGAGTATCAATGGTTTGCAGCCGCTACGCGTTTTCGGAACTCGGGTGCCCACTACTGACTGGTGTACGGAAGTCTTTCGTGCTTCAAGACTAGTATTCAACACTGTCCAAAAGTGTAGGGCGTTTGGGGCCCCCCCCCCCCCCCCCCCCCCCACCCCCCACCAAGATAAGATTGAAACGTTTCCGTGGCGAAATTTCAGTCGTGACACCGTACTACTCGGTTTCTTACGCCTGTGTTATTGATAACCCAAGTTTGCGACTTGATCTTGGGCAATTTGCCAGGTGTCGCTACAGTTACATGGGTGGTGCTGGAGGATCGTTTGTTCCTTGTCTTGTATGAGTACTAGATCAAACGTCATAGAGCAGGGAAAGGCTACAAACGCGCTAAAAGTCTCAAACCTGGATGAACTCCAGAATTACCCCAGATGATTTAAAAGAAATGCCAGGGAAAAGACGAGGACGCTGACGGACAATACTTTCTGCTGCTACACCCCCAGCCAGATCCCCCACGACCGTACAACGGTAAAAACCAACGTAATACTGGACTCTGACATTCTCTACAGGGAGTGTACCTGGACCCTGGACAACAACAAGTTGTGGTTCCAAAACCACTTAGAGAAACAGTACGGCACACGGCTCATGAAGCATTGTTCGCTGGTCACTGCGGAATCAAAAAGAACATTAAAGAGAGTTCTTGATTTTCTTTTTATTGGCCGCGGTATGTCACAAAGGAGTTACGAAATACTGCCGCGCATGTGCATCTGCCAAAAGACATCTCGAAAAGGTCGAGTCCCATGTGCACCTTTGCACAAAAATGCCTCTCATTTCCGTTCCATTTCGGAAGGTAGCTCTTGCTCGCTTGTTGGACCCGCTACCACTGTTCATCTTCCGGCGATTTCGCTATATTCTTGACTTTGGTGGAGATACAGCAAAGGTATCCCGAAGCGATTCCACTGAAGAAAAATTGATACAGTACTCTTCGCTGAAGCCTTACTTGCAATTTTTTTCCAGAGTGGGTCTTCCAGGGGACGAAATTCTCTCGGATTGTGTGGAACGCAATTCATTTCCTGATCTAATGAGAGAAATTTACAGACTGTTTGTCAATCTCTTCCAATTCAACCACGGCCATATCATCCCCCAATCGAATGTGCAATGGTTGAACGTTTCAATGGAACGTTAAAGGTCCATGTTGAGAAAGGTGGCAAGGCAAGAGCCCCAGGAATGGATCGTTCGTACGGCTTTGCTTGTGCATACAGGGAAATGCCCGAACGAAACGCTGCTGGGATTCTCTTCCATTTGAGCTTCTTTTCGGACACTTCCAAACCCCCAAAATAGGGGACCTTTGGATCTGTTGATGACACAAAGACGAAAGACGGACATACCTGACCAGTAAAACTATTTACCCAATACGTTATGAACTGCCATTATCGTTTGAAGGATGCATGGGAGCTTGCCTCAACAGTCATGCTGATAGGAAAACTGATGTGTTACAAGGTCCTTGCAGACAGAAAAGCAAAGGAGTTCCTTCAGTGTAGGGGATAAAGTTCTTGTGCTACTAACTGATGAACATAAAAGGCTTCGTGTTATGTGGAAGGGTCTTTTCAGGTGGTCGGGACAACTTATCTGAAGTAAATTATAAGATCAAAATGGCAAACACTGAGAAGGTACTTTCAGCTGTGAACATGTTGAAGAAGTATGTTGAACGTACAAAATGTTGCCATATCCAGTCAGTTGAGTGGATATGTCCTGTGTCAGAAAACTGCATGTCAACATGACCCCCCCCCAAGGGGGGAAACCCCATTGTCAGCTGATTGAATTGTACCCAATGTAAACGTACAGGGGACAGATCAAAGGTTATGAAAAAGACAAATGTAGAGTAGTTAACAGTACCAGTGCAGATGATGTTTGTACCCCTTCCTATTCTGCCTATCAAAGGTGAAACCTATGAGGATTGTGGTTCTGTCTAAATGATTTGTCTACAAGTCAAACAGAACTGCTCAAAGAATTTTGAAAGGACTTTCAGGGATGTGTTGACGGATACCCAAGGTACAGTAACTGGTATTGAAAACACCCATAGTATCAGTTAACTTTGAAATACCAGTGAGAGAACCAGACCATTACCCCCCTCCCATTTGGCAAAAAAAGAGGTGGTGAGAGAGAATCAATGTAATGCTGGATTTAAGGTGATAGTACCTGCTTCATCTCCGTTTACAGCTCACCAGTGGTATTGGTGACAAACCTGCTGGAATCATGTGCGTTTCTGCATCGATTACAGAAAGTAAATAAGATCCACTGAGGGTTTTGCGATGCGAGCTACTCCCTGACATTGAAGAAACCTTCTGTGTCAGCTCTCGGAAGGAAGTATTTGTGAAAAGTAGACTTGACTAAAGGGTACTGGCAGATTCCAATGGCTGAGCTGACAAGGAAAAGAACAGCGTCTTCAAACACCTTGTGGTCTTTTCCAGGACGAAAAGGCCATTTGGTTTGCAAATGCCCCAGCTTCTTTTGCCAGAATGATGCGAGCCTGAAACCTCCATGAAATGTGGTGCAGTCAGTTTTTTGATGACAGCTTGTTGGCTGCCAGGTCATGGAGTGACCTCCTTTTCTAACTTACGAGCTGTTTTTTGCCAGGACTCATAAAGTTTTGGTTTGACTGCAAAGACCCTCAAAAATTCGTTGCCGGTTTTCAACTCTGTGTTTTTGGGTCACCACTATTTCAGTGGAAAAATGATGCCAGAGGGAAAGAAAAGTGGAAAAAGATTTTATCTCTTACATTAAACCACTACAAGATACACGATCAGGTCAACATCGAGTTGTTTGTCTTACTTAGACGATATGTACCCCCACTTTGCGTCCCTGACGGCCTTTGACTGGAACTGACGAAAGGGACGAAGACAAAGTATTGTGTGGTCTGATGGTGCCAGAAGGCTTTGGAGAGTGTGTTCAGAACACCCTCAACTCATTTCCTGTTCTATTGTTACCCTCCCTCTCAGAGCTTTATTTTAAGACTGATGCCAGTTTCTAAAGGAATTGGGCTGCGGTACTGTTGCAGGAAAAAAGTGCTTTGTTACATCCAGTGCAATACGCAGTAAGAAGTTCTCAAACAAACCACACGAGAAATACTCCCACTTAATTGAGAGAGACCGTGCTTGGCTATTTATGGGCCATGTGAGAAGTTTCGCCAGGTTCTTGACTGGAAGAAAGTTTCAGTGTACTGACTGTCCTAAGGCCACTGACGTTATTGAAATCGTCAAAGAACTAGATCAGCAGGTCATTAAGAGGTCTTTGGATTGCAGGAATGCCGTTTTACTGTTGAACCAGTGCCTGGAACACAAAATGGTCATGGCAGATAGTTGTCACGTGCGTGAATATTCATGGACAATGTAACTGTCTTCAGGGAAGGACTATTCCTGTTTTGTCTTTCTTAATGAATTACGTTCACCCTGTGATCATTTTGACAGTGCATTGTATGATACTGGACGATTTTAAATTCAAGTGGTATTTAGGCTTAATTTTGTTATTGACAGTGACTATATGTTTTGCAAGCAAACAAACTTACTTGATGCTGCATTGTTCTTACATATTTATTCTTTGGTAATCAATGAAAAAAAATCAAGTACTATTTATGTTTAATTTGCCTTGTGAAGATGAATCTATATGTATGTGTGATGAGCAAATAACTCTTTAGAAATGGATATATACATGTTTTGATTGTGCAATGAGACAAACAATGTTTTCATTTGTCCATTGTCAAAGTTTAACAATGGAAAGCAGGTGACTTTTCAATGGACTATAACAACTACATGTGGAAAAAGAAACTATGTTTCTAAATTAAACTATGTTTATTTTGTTTACATGTCATGAGAAACATGTACACTTGGAAATATTCTCATTTTCATGAGGGTTTTGAAACATATGATGTGAGACAAAGTCAAGGGAAATGTGCTTCACATCATATGTCTGAACACAATTTGGCTTTGAATGTTGATATCCCTAATTGTTTTATCCTTGTAATTTGTGAAATGTATCTCTGTGGAATATGGTGATCAATTATGAATGTTTTTTGTAAAGATTTAAAGTTTGAAATATGCTATTTATGCGCTGGTCATCGATCGATCTGATTAGATACGTTGGATTATTAATTTGAGTTGAATCATGTGCGATGGTTACCACATTTTGAGATTTCAGGCTGAAGATGTGTTTTAAGTGAAGTGCTATATCCTTTAAACAAATTTTCTGGAGAAAATTTTTTCATTCCCAGGGATGGGGGTGTCGGATTTGTCATGTGACGTAGCCTCACATTGCAGGCATGTTGGCGCTCCATCCCACATGTAGTTTAGTGATACTGAATCTTTCCCCGAGCCACAATTAATGGGATGAGAATATTCTTATGCGCTTGACTGTGTAGGCGGGGCCCCGCGTCCCCAAAATTATGTTGAGTATGACTCATTCAGGAACGAATGTGGGTGCATTGGGTGAAAGTGACCAAATGAGTGAGGAGTTTAACAAGGGCCTGGTAAGGTAGGTGCATCGGTCATGTGTTTTTGAAACACTGAGTATGCACTCCCTGGAGAAGGGAGAACATGGTGCAGTTTTAACCCAGCAGATGGCCTAGAGCTCGAACTGTACAGGTCGGTGGTCTCGTTGCTGACCAGTTATTACAGCCCATCACCCTTGACCCTTCGCCCTTCACCCTTCATTCTTTCACCCGTGAGGTGTTGAAAGATGGCCATTGTGTGGGGAACACACCGGTCGTTCAGCCCAGCAGGACCAACTCAGGGAGAGGAGTTGAAGCTCGTCATTTCGCAACGAGACAAGGAAGTCGCGGAAGAGGACAGACGACGACCTCGTATCTCCAGGACAAAGAGATTCGAAGGCGGCAGTATTTGCCTCTCAGAGAGAGGACAGGGAATTGAGAAAGCAGGGAAGCTGTACTTGCGGCAGGCAGGTCCTTCAGTGTTTTCGGGAGTTATGTATTCTCCTGGTCCAGGAATTTTTTGGGGGTTAAAGGGATGTGAAGGCCATGGCTTTATAGAAGCGGAACTAGATTATTTTATCTTTCAGTGTAAAGAGAGATACAAGGGTGAAGACTATTTTTTTTCTCAGTGTAAAGAGAGATACATGTGTGAAGATTGATTTGTCTCTCGGTGTGAGGAGAGATACATGTGTGCGGATTTTATTTGTCTCTCAGTGCGGAGAGAGATACAGGTGTAACATCTGTTTACAAGTTGTTGTTGTGATTAGTAAAGTGTTTTCCTGAAGGAGAGGGGGAGAAGAAAAAACATTCGGTAGTGCTCCTTTTGGGTGATTGGAAAGATTGCGTGTGCGTATGGAGTAAATGCTGTCATGAATGCGGGTATGCAAGAGTGACAGTGTGACAATGAGCTAAGCACTGATGAAAACTTATATGATGGAAGGCCCTCACTGTTTTAAGAGCTCTTCCATCAGGGAAAGCTGCATATTGCGATTATGAAATTATACAATTCCCTAATTTACAGTTTAAAGATTAGTTTGTGGGAGGGTTGGATCATTTAATATAAAAATTGCAGACAAAGCAGGGAAAGTTGTAAAATGTGATAACCTGCACATTGTTTTGGAAATAAAATAATACGTTACTAAAAAATATGTCGCGTGGGCCAGAAGAACCAGGAGTTACATTAGCGCCTGTAAGGTGTATAACTTTAGAATTAAAAGACCTTGCAGACGTTGCGGACTTTGAACAGAACGGTGAGATAGGCGCTTTGTATGGTTTTGAGTACACTAAAGATGGTGATTATAAACGCAAAGAGGTTGGCGACAGCAAAAAGTTTCCTAAACTAGAACAACTGCGCAATCTAGAGGCAAATAATGTTGGCCGTATGAATATAAAATAGTTCGAAAACTGACCTCAAATGGCATTTAGAACCATATTTAGAATGGGACATAAAATTTGAATTCATAAGCCCATTTACATATTTTAGCCGTCAAAAAGTTTCAGAAAAGCATTCAACTCTGGCCCTTTAATGTAAGTCTTATTACCGGACGACATAGTCGGAAAGAAAATTGAAATAACGCCGTATGGAAAAAAACAGTACATCCTCCACAGAAAAGAAACGTTGTAAAAAAAGCTTCTACAAAATTACAGTTCTTTCCAAGCAGAAAATTAGGAGACACGTTCACAATGATATTTGAAATTTCTGTCTTTAAAGATGTGGAGAGGGATGGGGTTGTGGGCGTTAGTGACGACCTTATAAAAGGAATTAATATTAGCTGGCAAAACTTAGACGTTAAACGTCTTAACGTTACCATCGTCGTTCTTCACAATGGCGAGGATATTAAGATCATAACAACAAGCAACAAAATCAATGTTGACTTAAATAGAAACATCTTACAGAACTAAATTGGATTAATCTTACACATTTAGGCCTCATAGGGTTTTATTATACTGAACAAGTTTTGACGGAGAGTATGATAAAAATAATAAACTGGATTAATTAAATTCTTCTATAAAACCATGGAGCAGTTAAACTTTATGACAAAAACTCCTCATTGCTCATTGATTTGTGGACAGACTGGTTGTGGAAAACAATATTTGTCCTAGACCTATTACAACGGTTTATCGCTATAATTTTAATTATATTGTGATTTTCTGTCCAACACTTAAATGGAACAAAGCATATCATGATAGAAGGTTTTATGGATAGATGATGACATATATTTAGTTGATCCTAGCAATAAAACTGAGTGGAGTGTTTAGAACAGTTTTATAGACTGTTTGAAGGAACGTAGACCTATTTATTATAGATGAACTGTTCGGCAGAAAGGACATAGTTAAAAAAGAAAACACTTGTCAAAACTAGCTTTCAGCGGAAGGCATGCTAGGATAAGTGTGTGGATTTTATGCCAAAAATATAACTCAGTTTTAAAAGGACTTA
>JAFLJL010001008.1:0-10000 GCA_018398815.1 Conus ventricosus
AGAGAAAGAAAAAGGGGAAGAGAGAAAGATGGAAAGAAGAGAGAGAAAGAGAGAAAGAGTTTGGAAAGAGAGAGATGGAAAGGGGAGAGAGAAAGAGAGAGAGAGAGATGGAAAGAGAAGATGGAAGGGAGGAGAGAGAAAGAAGAGAGAGAGAAGAGAGATGGAAAAAAGGGAGAGATGGAAAGGGGATGAAAGAAGAGAGAAGAAAGAGAGCGGAATGGAAGAGAGAGAGAGAGAAGAGAAGAGAGAGAGAGAGAGAGAGAGAGAGGAGAGTACCAACACCTCTTAAAAATGCAATGTTCTTCTAACCATGTGAAAAGGCCAGCTGCTGGCGAAGCAAGGAACCCACGGGAAGCTGGTGGAGTGGCAGACCCCAGACCCAAAAAAAAAAAAAAAAAATGGAAAAGAAAAAAAACGAAAGAAGAAAAAGAAAAGAAAGAAAGAAAGAAACAAAAAGACTTAAAATTAAAGAAATCGCATGATGTTTACAGGACAAATAATTATTTTTAAAAAAAAAAGAACTTACAGGAGGGGAAACACACACACCCCACACACACACCCACACACACACACACACACACACACACACACACACACACACACACACACACACACACAGAATTAACGGAGGGAAAAAAAGAAATTGGAGAAACGAGAGCAGCAAAAAGGAACAGAAAAAAAAATGACAAAAAAGGAAGAACGAGGAGATAAAATTAGCCTGCAAAAAAAAAAGGATACCCCCCCCCCCCCCCCCCCCCCCCCCCCCCCCCCCCCCGCCCTTCAAGAAACACTGAAATCGGAATGGGGAAACAAACTCTACCCAGTTAAACTTTCTACGCAATTTGAATCTGTGTTCTCTTGGGTTTTTTTTTGTTGTTTTTTTGTTTTGTTTTTCTCCCTCTCTTTCTGTTTGTTTGTTCTTTCTTTCTTGTTTGTTTTGGTCTTGTTTGTTTGTTTGTTTGTTTGTTTGTTTGTTTTGCTAGCGACGAAAAGTATGGAAATCATCCGGGTTTTGGGTGACAATATGATTATTTAGATGCTCTGGTAGACCAGCTGTTTTTTTGTGTGGTTTTTTAAAATTTCTCTTGCCCTTAAGGGACAGAGAGAAGAGGGTGCAGAGAGAGAGAGAGAGAGAGAGAGAGAGAAAAGAGAGAGAGAGAGAGAGAGAGAGAGAGAAGAGAGAGATGGGGTAGTCTAGAAGGATGGTGGGGGGGGCGGAAAGACGGAAGGTGAAGGGTTGATGGGATGGAGAAACGGGGTGGTAGGGGGGGGAAAGGGAAAGGGGAGGGAGGTGGGGGGGGGGAACCTGCAGATTGGGCCACTGAGGTCAATGACCTTCTTCTTCTACCCCCCCCCCCCCCCACCACCACCACCACCACCCACCCCCTCTCCATCATTCGTCCACCACCCTGACCTATTTTTTTTTTTTTTTTTTTTTTTTTTTTTTTTTTTTTTTTTTTTTACCTCCAACCAGTCTCTTTCACTCCATGCATCGTCTGTATGTTCTTTAAAAATGTACATCTTTTGCTGATTTAATGTTTTTTGCGTTTGATACAAAGTGTCTGGTTTGTTTATTTTTTTCAAAAGTGTGGTGTACTGGCACTCTCACCCTGATATTGTGCTGTTTAACAAAGAAAACAACATGAGTTAAACATAGACTTAATTATTTTCTTTTCTTTCACTTTTTCCAAGAGAGAGAGAGAGAGAGAGAGAGAGAGAGAGAGAGAGAGAGAGAGAGACAAGGGGAGAGACAGAAAGAGAGAGAGAGAGAGAGAGAGAGAGAGAGGGAGAGAGAAGAGAGCAAGAGAGAGAGGAGAGAGAGAGAGAGAGGAGGGCAGACAAGCGGACAGAAAGAGACGGCATCGTAGCAATAAATGTAAAATTTGTTCCAATCGCCCTTACCAGTTGGCTATTCCATGAACACCAGCCTTATAGCGAAAAGAAAGACAAGGGAAAGCCTATACGCATGAAAAAAACTTAGGAGTTTTTCTTTCCCTCTCCCTATCGTCCCCCCCCCCCAAACGTCCATCACCCCCCCCCCCCCCCATCCCGTTTTTGGTGCACACCTGAAAGGATATCTTGGGTCCAAATTTTCCGGCCTTCCCCTCAATCTCTCTACCGAATGCATGAGCAATTACTCACAAACACACATCCCACCACCACCACCCCCGGAAAAAAAAAAAAAAAAAAAAAAAAAAAAAAAAAAAAAAAAAAAGAAGGGGCGGCGGCGGGGGTGAGCAACAGACAGACAGACCGTCAGACAGACAAAGAGCAACAGACAGGTAGGAAGAAACGGAGTCGTAGAGATGAAATTAGAAGCCTGTTATTGTCGTCTCACCAATTGGATGTTCCCCGATGAAGCCAACCTACAGCGAAATGAAAGGTCCGCAAGAAGACACGGGGAAAATCCAGGAAGTGAGACAACAGGCATATTTGTATTCCCTCACTCCCCCTCCCCCCTCCATTTCCCCCCGCCCCAGATAACCGGACCCTCCCCCTCCCCTACCCCGCAACTCTCCCGCAGAGACCCCTCTCCCCCCCCCCCCCCCTCTCCCACACCCTTTTCATATTAAACGCATGAACAATTATTTTTTTTTTCTTCACCCTCCCTCCCCCCTCCCCCCCCCCCCCCCCCTCCCACCAACATATTGGACTCACACTCTCTCGCTCACCCAGGGAATTTTTCCTTTTACACCCCCCTTGGGACATTATACTCTTTCTCAAAAATTAGTTGCAGAGGGATACCCGTGTTCCTCTTTTTGAAAATACAAAATACACATTTTACTCAATAATATGATAAAAATTGATACATTGATAATTTGTCTTCGAAACAATCGATTTACTGATGCCAAACAATACATCTGTGTTTGATAATTTAATATGAGCATGTTTTTTTCTAAGTAAATTTTTTTGCTCAATAAATCTCCAAAAAATTTTTGACGATTGGACACCACAGAAAAGTGTTCAATGAAATCAGTTGTGTTAGGACAGTACGAGCATTTGTTTTTACTCTTTTTATTTCATTTTTCTAAGCATGATATTAGTAGGATATATATTGTGTCGTATTTTCCAGTGGAGAACCGAAGTCTTACCTCTTTTGTAACGTCTGTGACTCGACACCATGTGGATTTTCTAAGTCAAACCAAACTTTCTGTCCAGAAGGCATTCGCAGTAGGTTTTTCTTTTCCTTTGTATGTGATTTTATGCTAAATTTTCCGATATCTTAACTGATTTTCAAATATCATGGACATTGTAATTTTGATTCAGTCTTTTTAGCAATACTTACACACATTTTGCTATCAAATTAAAAATAATTTAAATTTTTTTTAGGTTCACTGCATCGATATCGATGCCTTTTGCTTTTCCCAAAAAGAACATCAACCAGAGATAAGGATACATTTAAAGTCGCACTGTACTAGTATAAAATTTACAAATGTATTTCCAGAAGTATCTAAAAAAGTTGGACATTCATAGAAGAAATGCTCGATAAAATCGATTTCGTCAGTGCAATAAGAACATTTTTTATCATCACGTATTTTCATCTTGCATAACATAAATATTAGTGGGATAATGTTAAAGCAAAATTTTCCACTGCAGCACTCTCAGTCGTGTTTCTTTGTACACAAACGAGGGATCTGCCAAATATCTTGTTTAATTCTATAACCAAATTTTTTTTTTCCAAAAGCTAAAGGCACAGGGTTCCGATTTTTGCAACATACCTATTTTTTTCCGAAATTCTTTACAGGGTTTTCAATTTTTTACCACAAAAGAGAGGGGATCTGAAAAAACACTGTTATACTGATCTTCTTCACTTATACTGAAACATAGTGTCGGACAGCACGGTTTCTACATTATATTCGAGTGTTCTGGAGGGTGAGTCTCCAATCCTATTACATATTTCAGGCAAAGATAACATTCCATTGGCACCAAACATATCCGAACTACAGTATACCACCTCGAATCCAATCGGGAAAGAAAGAACATTTTTCCCCGATATATAATGCCACAGTTGTTCCACAAAAGAGAAGAACATGCTAAAAACCTCATGCTTATAAGATCTAACCATGTTTTTAACACTGTTTTCCAGAAAAAAGAATTAACTAAATGTAAACCTTTAAGCACAGCACTATTAACATTTTCATAGAAGCACACGTAATTACTGCCAAACGGAGCAAAAATCTTTTTCGGAATAAAGGACCACTTCTCATTTTCTCCGGCTCTCCACAAACGTATACCCATTGCAGAAGAAACGCTGACTGCATTTGTCTGACATCTATCATTTTCAAACCTCCCTGTTCAAAATTCTTTACACATAATATTTCTTTTAACTTTTTTATAAAGCTCTTTTATACAGTTTTGCTTACGCCATAGAAACCTGAAAAGTATTCTAAATTTATTTCTATAAGCACATTGTCTGGAAATTACTAACGCCTGCATGACGAGACTAATTGAGATATCAAAAATGTCTTTTTAATATGTACTTACCCATTACACTTAAATTTCGTTTTTCCCAAGAATGAATAATTCTTTTTATGTTATCGATTCTTTGAACCATTTCCATTTCCAAAGAAGCACATCTATCACTGACAAAATAAACTCCAAGAATTTTTAATCTGTTTTTTCCAAGAAATTCCATACCATGCATCTTCACAATGTTTTTACTTCCTAACCCACATTGCCACTGTCTTGTGACGAATTTTTCTCCAATCCTGAAAACAATGAAAAGTCAAATAATATGTTGAGTGCATGCAGCATGTCATGCCATCCTTCAAAAATAAAGTTATATCATCCGCATAAAGGCAAGTTTAATTAAAGTAGCCAAAACATTGTTACCAATCTCCATAAATCAATCCCTTTAATATTACGACAGTTTCTTTTTTTTATTGCTAAAATTTCTATAGCAGTTACAAAGGCCAACGTGAAAATGGACAACCTTGACGAATTCCTGTTTCTACCGAAAATAGTCGGATATCCAGCCACAGTAATTCACACAACTCGTAGTATTTTTCATTATTACTTCAACCCATTTAATAAAATCCATCCCAAAACCCAAAATTTTTTTTAAATGCGGTTATCATGAAGTCTTTTGAAATACGATCAAATGCTTGAGTGTAGTCAATACTGAGTAGCACACCAGGTTTATTATTTGCATTCAGTTGCTCAATTACATCATCAATTTGCCTAACTAATGTCCCTACGCGCCGCCCTTTAATATACCCCACTTGATCTTCGTCAACAACATCTTGTATTACCTGCCCCAAACGGTTAGCTAAGCATTTGGCCAAGAGTTTATAATCAGTATTTGTCAGAGATATAGGTCTAGTAGTGGAAATTGTTTTCTTTTTTTTCCGATTTTTGTTTTTTTGGCAGATGAAGAGGACAGTGTGAAGCACCAAAAAATGAAGAGGTGGATTTTGGCATTAGGGGGGAAAAAAAAAAAGAAAAAAAAAAAAGAAAAAAAGAAAAAAAAAAAGAAAAAAAGAAATCACACCGCCTTAGGTGCTCCAGTGATCCGATAACTGATGCCACAAAAAAAAAAAAAAAAAAAAAAAAAAAAAAAAAAAAAAAAAAAACCACTCCTGACCTGCCCCCCCTCCTCCCCCCTCCACCAACCACCCCCCCTCCCCTCCTGAACCATTTCCCTCCACGCCCTCACCCCCCTTTTCCCTCCTCCATTCCCCCTCCCCCCTCCCCCTCCCCCCGCCCCTCCCATCCCCCGTCCTCCCCCCCCCCTCCCCCCCCCCCCCCCCCCCCCCCCGCCTCTCACTCATCAAAAGTTCGCTGGCTCCTCACGCGAGCAGCTATGGAAACGATCTCTACTGAATCCACCTACATGCCGTACTGCCTCGGGCGCTCACGCCCGCACACACGACGCACGCACGCACGCCCACGCACGCACCCGCACGCACCACGCACGCACACCCCCACACCACAACACACACACGTGCACGAACGCACGCATGCACACACAACACACATTATACCGCACGCACGCGCGCACCACAACACAAAAAAGAAAAAAGAAAAAAGAAGAAGAAAAAAGAAAAAAAAAAAGGAAAAAAGAGAAAGAGAGAAAAAAAGAAAGAAAGAAAAAAAAAGAAAAGAAAGAAAAAAAAGAAAAAAAGGAAAGAAAAAAAAGAAAGAAAGAAGGCTCACCTATAAAAGATGCCTCAGCCACCCATCCCCCCCCCTTTCCCCTCCCCCCATTTTTTGTTTTTACTCAATATTTTTTTTGTTTTTTTGTTTTAAAATGATCTTTTGAGTGAAAAGGCAGTTTTTAATATACATCATCTCATCTCATCATCTCTCATCATCACATATCATCTCATCACGTCGTCTCGTGTCGTGTCGTCGTCCATTTTTATTTTTATTAGTGTTGTTGTTGTTGCTGTGTTTGTTGTTGTTCGGTCGTTTTGTTGTTGTTGCTTTTACTTTTAACATTAAATATAAATTTGATAGTCTATTGCAAACAGACGACTGAGGCGGAATCAAAAAAATCTTAAAAAAATTTTAGCAAACCGCCCAGAGAAGGGACAAACGATCACAAGCAAAAAACAACGCTTTTCGCCTCTTGGGTTTTCCTCAGGTAAAATAAAAACGAATAAAACAACGAAAAAAACAACAAAAAATTCACATTTTTATTCGTTAAATTCACCGGGGAAGACCAAAGGGTCGAAACGCGTTGTGTTTTTCTTGTGACTCGTTTGCCCGTTTCTTGGGGGGTTTTCGCTAACATTTATTGAGTTTATTGTTATAATTAATTGTTATTATCATTTGTGCCATTTTTTTTATTACTATTATTTTCAGTGCCATTTTAAATTTTTATTTTATTATTGTTGTTGTTTTTTGTTGTTGTTACTTTATCATTTGGCCTTATGACATAGAGTATAGTAGTAGCAGTAGCAGCAGCAGCGCATAGAAATAGAGTATTATACATACAGCAGCAAACATAGTAGTAGTAGTTTCCATTATTTTATCTTTATCATTAACATTAGTGCCATCATTTTTGCTATGCAGCAGTAGTAAGTATACAGCAGCAGCAGTACGAAACGAGCAGGTAGTAGTATATAGTACATTAAAAATTATTTTACATTTTATCATTTGTACCCTATTATTGCTAGTAGCAGCAGCCAGCAGTATTTAGTGTAGTATAGAGCAGCAGCAAATAATTAGTAGTAGTGTAGTAGTAGGTAGTAGTAGTAATAGTGTAGTAGAGAGGTTTTTGGATAAGTAGGGAGTTGTATAGAGTATAGATTTGGGCCCCCTAACAGGGCCCCTTCCCGAGTTGTCAAACCTTTCAAAGTGTGGGCTGGGGGGGGGGGGGGGGGGGGGGGGGGGGGGGGGGGGGGGGGGGGGGGGGGGGGGGGGGGGGGGGGGGGGGGGGGGGGGGGGGGGGGGGGGGGTGGGGGGGGGGGGGGGGGGGGGGGGGGGGGGGGGGGAGAAAAAAGAAAAAAAGGGGGGGGGGGGGGGGGGGGGGGAAAAAGGAAAACCTAAAGAAAAACCCCCCCTCCTAAACCGCCCCCCCCCCCCCCCCCCCAAAGCGAATGTAAAAAAAAAAAAAAAACATGTAAATAACCCCCCCCCCCCTTCCCCCCCCAAAACCAAAAACAAAAAAAACGAAAAAATAATAATTAACTAAGTAAATAACTAGCAAGAAAAACTAATAATTAAAGCGGAAAAAAAAAAAACTAAATAATAATAAAACGCAGAAAAAAACTAATAAAAAAGAAATAACTAATAATTAACTACTAGGTAAACTAAAAGAAAAAACTAAATAACTAAGTAAATTAAATGCATAAAAAACTAAGTAACAACTAAATAACAAGTAAAAACTAGTAGGTAACAACTAAGTAACAACGTAAATAACTAAGTAATTAACTAGCTAGGTAAACTAACTAAGTAACAACGTAAATAACTAAGTAATTTAAATAGCTAGGTAAACTAACTAAGTAACAACGTAAATAACTAAGTAATTAACTAGCTAGGGAAACTAACTAAGTAACAACCCTAAATAACTAGTAATTAACTGCAGGTAAACTAACTAAGTAACAACGTAAATAACTAAGTAATTAACTAGCTAGGTAAACTAACTAAGTAACAACGTAAATAACTAAGTAATTAACTAGCTAGGTAAACCCAACTAATTAACAAAGTAAATAACTAAGTAATTAACTAGCTAGGTAAACTAACTAAGTAACAACGTAAAATAACTAAGTAATTAACTACTAGGTAAACTAAACTTTAAATAACAACGTAAAAACTAAGTAATTTAAATACTAGGTAAACTAACTAAAATAACAACGTAAATAACTAGTAATTAACTAGCTAGGGAAACTAACTAAGTAACAACGTAAATAACTAAGTAATTAACTAGCTAGGTAAACTAACTAAGTAACAACGTAAATAACTAAGTAATTAACTAGCTAGGTAAACTAACTAAGTAACAACGTAAATAACTAAGTAATTAACTACTAGGTAAACTAACTAAGTAACAACGTAAATAACTAAGTAATTAACTAGCTAGGTAAATAACTAAGTAACAACGTAAATAACTAAGTAATTAACTAGCTAGGAAAAACTAAAAAGTAAATAACTAAGTAATTAACTAGCTAGGTAAATAACTAAAGTAACAACGTAAATAACTAAGTAATTAACTACTAGGTAAATAACTAAGTAACAACGTAAATAATAATAATAATACTAGCAGGAAACTAACTAAGTAACAACTAAATAACTAAAAAATTAACTAGCTAATAAACTAACTAAGTAACAACGAAAATAACTAAGTAAATAAACTAGCTAGGTAAACTAACTAAGTAAAACAACGTAAATAACTAAGTAATTAACTACTAGGTAAACTAACTAATAACAACGTAAAAATAAAGAATTAACTAGCTAGGTAAACTAACTAATAACAACGTAAATAACTAAGATAAAATTAACAGCTAGGTAAACTAACTAAGTAACAACGTAATAACTAAGTAATTAAACTAGAACTAAACTAACTAAGTAAAGTAATAACTAAGGTAATTAACTACTAGGTAAACTAACAAAGTAAAACGTAAATAACTAAGTAATTAACTAGCTAGGTAATAACTAACAAGTAACACGTAATAACTAAGTAATTAACAAGAATAAACTAACTAAGTAACAACGTAAATAACTAAATAAAACTAAGGTAAACTAACTAAGTACAACGTAAATAACTAAGTAATAACTAGCAGGTAAACTAACTAGTAACAATAAATAACTAAGTAATTAAACTGCTAGGTAAACTAACTAAGAACAACGTAAATAACTAAGTAATTAACTAGCTAGGTAAACTAACTAAGTAACAACGTAAATAACATAAAATTAACTAGCTAGGTAAACTAACTAAGTAACAACGTAAATAATCTATAATTAACTAACTAGTAAAACTAACTAATAAAACGTAAATAAAAAGTAATTAACTAGCTAGGTAAACTAACTAGATAACAACGTAAATAACTAAGTAATTAACTACTAGGTAATAAACTAATAAAATAAATAACAAGTAATTAACTAGCTAGGGAAACTAACAAGTAACAACTAAAAACTAAGAATTAACTACTAGGGAAACTAAAATAAGTAAAAAAACGTAAAAACTAAGTAATTAATAGCTAGTAAACTAGCTAAATAACAACGTAAAATACTAATTTAACCCAGCTAGGTAAATAACTAAGTAAAAAACGTAAATAACTAAGTAATTACCTAGCTAGGTAAACTAACTAAGTAACAACGTAAATAACTAAGTAATTAACTAGCTAGGTAAACTAACTAAGTAACAACGTAAATAACTAAGTAATTAACTAGCTAGGTAAACTAACTAAGTAACAACGTAATAACTAAGTAATTAATAGCTAGTAAACTAATAAGTAACAACGTAAATAAATAAGTAATTAACTAGCTAGGTAAACTAACTAAGTAACAACGTAAATAACTAAGTAATTAACTAGATCGCGTAATAAAAACTACATAA
>JAFLJL010001008.1:12500-17500 GCA_018398815.1 Conus ventricosus
CACACGCGCACACACACACACACACACACACACACACACACACACACACACACACACACACACACACACACACACACACACACACACACACACACACACACACACACACACACACACACGCACACACCCACACACCAGCGAAGGAGCAGAAAAATTATGTTTTGAAGAGAGAGTTTTTGAGGAGGACTTGAAAGAAGAAAGACTGTTTGAGTTTCGGAGTGCATAAGGGAGATTGTTCCAGCAGGAAGGAGCCTGAAAAGAAAAAGAACGTTCACCAAGTGTTCTGGCCCGAAAACGAGGGATTTGCAGAATGCCAGTGTCAGAGGAAGAGCGAAGCTGTCTGGAAGGAGTATAGGTCGACAGAAGTTTAGAGAGGTAAGATGGAGCGAGGCCATCCAATGCCTTGTAACAGAGCAAAGAAAGTTTGTACTTGATGCGTTTTTCAACAGGAAGCCAGTGCAAAGATTTAAGCAAGGGAGAAACATGAGAGGTTTTCGGAGATTTCGAGACAAGGCGAGCAGCATTATTTTGAACTTTCTGCAATTTTGCAAGAAGATTCCGTGGACAACCAGCAAGAAGAGAATTACAGTAGTCAAGTCTTGAAATAATGAAAGCAGAAACCAGAGTCTTGGTGGCTTCTTCAGACAGAAGGTGGCGCACCCGAACTGATTCGCCGAAGCTCCGAGTAGCAAGCACGGCAGATAGAAGAAATCTGATTTTGAAAAGAGAGTGTCTGATCAAGTACAACGCCTAGATTTCGCACAGTGGTAGAGGTCTGAATGAGAGAGGTACCAAGTTGGGCAGAAGAAGGAACAGAGATTGTAGACATGAGCCGTTTTGGGAGAATGAAGATCAGTTCAGTTTTGTCATTGTTTAACTGAAGTTTGTTGCAAGTCATCCATGCCTTTATGTCAGAGATGCAGAGCTGTGAGCGATCGATGATGGAGGAGAGGAGAGAAATGTCACCAGAAATGTAGATTTGATTGTCATCAGAGAAACAGTGGTGTGAAATGTTATGATGGGCTACGATGTCAGAGATGGGTTGGGTATATAGAACAAACAGAATGGGACCAAGGACAGAGCCTTGGGGAACACCATAATTCAAGTCAGCAGAGCTTGAAGAAAAACCATTAACAGAGACAATTTGGGTTCGACCAGAAAGGTAAGAATAAAACCATGCCAAAGCGTGAGAAGAGATGCCAAAAGTATGTTGAAGTCTAGTGAGGAGGGTGGAGTGATCAATGGTGTCAAAGGCAGCGGACAAGTCGAGAAGAGAGAGCAGTGAAACCTGACCGTTATCCAGAGCAGAGAGAAGATCGTTTATTATTTTCAGCAGAGCAGTTTCAATTCAATTCAATTCAATTCAATTCAAGACACTTTATTTTCTTTCATAAGAACTTTGTGTTGTGGTGGGAGCACATAAACACATGACATGACACAACATTGAATAATATAAA
Source organism: Conus ventricosus (assembly GCA_018398815.1). NCBI lineage: Eukaryota > Metazoa > Mollusca > Gastropoda > Neogastropoda > Conidae > Conus > Conus ventricosus. The sequence goes on from JAFLJL010001008.1 coordinate 13,958, forward strand.
ATGTGCAAATGCACTCACACCTGCACATGCCCACAAATTTAAAAACAATATAAATAAAGTAAAGCTTATTTTCACATAAAACTAATCAATAACTCTACCCAACATACACTCCATTTTACATCCAGTCAATTTAATAAAAACAGCTATACGCTAAAATAAACCGTAAAAAAGGAGCACACACACACACACACACACACACACACACACACACACACACACACACACACACACACACACACACACACACACACAATCTACACGGGATGAGAACTGAGGTAATTTTAAAATCATTGTCACTTGATTATCATCCCCCTCCCCAAAACATCTACACTCTCATTCTCTCCCCCCCCCATCCCCACCCCTCTCTCTCTCTCTCTATCCAAGTCTCCGCCTCACCCTCTCCTCTATCTTTATAACGACAGCATTAAACATTTACTCAGGATGGTCGGGTCAGTGATTATTCAATGAACGGATTGAAATAGGCAAGAAACTACGATTCAGTCTGTTGGTTTCACATTTCAATTGCCGGAATCGTCTATCTGAAGGCATCTTTTCATAAAAGGGGAACAGAGGATGGGTTTCATCACATACAATCTTCTGAGCTTTCTTAGGCACTCTTATTTCAAACATTTCTCCTAAACTTTGTTGCTTAACACCAATAATCTTACCACACCGTTTCACGATCTTTTCCAGCAAGCATTTGTTTTTCACATTTAATCCACCATACCACACTAAAAATGAAAAAGTGATCACAGATTCAATATTGCTTCTGTAGAATGCTTTTAAAACGTTACAGTTCACTCCAAGGTATCTCAATTTCTGTAAGCAATACACTCTTGACTGACATTTTTTATACACAGAGAGAGAATTAGAAGTGAATGTAAGTTTGTCATCGATAACAGAACCTAAGTACTTATATTCAGTCACCCTTTCAACCTTGTTACCTGAGATCAGTAAATCTGGAATAGGATCAGCATTTCTTCGGAAGTCAATGATCAGCTCCTTTGTTTTCTGGACATTAAGATCAAGGAAATTGGTGTCACACCACTGTGTTAAAACTGTTCACAATTTCATTAAAAGCTCTATCTGAGTTAGAGAGATCTGTGACTGCAGTATCATCAGAGAATTTGATGATAAGGCTGTCATTATTACCTCTGCAGTTTCTGTACTGTGTCCAGTGCGATAGGCGGACTGCAACGAATAGAGCAAGTTGTTTTAGTCAAGGTGGTTTTGGAGTTGGAGAAGTGCTATCTTTTCAATTATCTTTGAAAGAAAAGACAAGTTGGAGACAGGTCGATAATTTTTTAGGTTTTCAGGGTCAAGAGAGGGTTTCTTCAAAAGAGGTCGGACAACAGCAGCTTTCAGTGCAGGTGGGAAACAACCAGAAGTGAGAGATTCATTTACCACACTAGTGATATATGGCAACAAAACATCCATGCATGCAGATAGTAAAGTAGATGGAAGAGGATCCAGTGCACAAGTTTTGATAACAGTCTTGTCGATGACTTCTTTGACAACAGCAACTGTCACAGGTTCAAAGTCAGTCAATGAAATGCCGGAAAAAGAGTTGTATGGAATATCAGGTTCAGATACTGACTGAGCGTCCAGACTTTCACGGATAAGTCTAATTTTGCTAGTGAAAAAGTCACAAAATTTCTGTGGAATGTCAGAGGGACAGACAGATGAAGGAAGGGGAGATGATTTTGTTCTCCCATGAGTGTATCAGTGACCTTAAACAATTGCTTGGTTGTTGTGCATGCTAATATTTTAGCATTGTAGAAGGCTGATTTTGCTTTTTGAACAATATCATTCACAGCATTACTAGCAATTCGCAAAATTTGTTTGTGAATCACGAGGTTTGTCTTTAGCCACTGCCTTTCGGCCCTACGTCTAACACGTTTAGCATCAAGAACTTCAGGGCCAACTGCTGGGAACCAGGGTGAGGGTGGACGGCTGGAAATCTTGCGTCTAAGTACTGGGGCATGGTGATCGAGGACATCTGAAGTAGGCCATGGAACTGCTCCGCGGACAGTGAAGGTACAGATTGAAGGGAGGACAGCAGGTCAGCTCGGAAGATGTCAAGGTCGATGGAAGCAAAGTCCCTGGACTCGACATACCTGGGAGGCTTAATAGGAGCAGGTGTGTTCAGATTAGCCAGGACCGCATGGTGGTCAGAAGTCAGGGTCAGACTGGTGGTGGGTGACTCAACCAGGTCATCATCAGAATGGACAACAAGTCAAGGATGTGACCTGAACGGTGAGTTGGAGAGGTGACGGACTGGTTCAGACCAAAGGACTGAAACAGATCCATCAGTTTTGCTATGTTGCAATTAGTTGGATTGTCCCAGTGGAAGTTGAAGTCGCCAACCAGTACAGAACGGCCTTTTAGACAGTTCATGTACTCCAACAGATCTGGAAACTCTTCCAGAAAGATGGAGTCTTTCAGTTGGTTTTTCTTGCTGGGAGGGGGACGGTAAAGGCAGAGGAACAAGGGGGATGGGGGGAGGGGAGTGGGTAGGGAGGGACGATGCCTTTCATATTAGAACAAACAATCAGTATAGTCAATCTCAAGTCACCAGACGTGGTGAATCCAGCCTACTTATGAAGCGCACGTAACGAAGACAGAAAAGTATAGTCAATCTCAAGTCACCAGACATGCTGAATCAGCCTACTTATGATTCGCACGTAACACAGACAGAAATGTATCAAAAGTCGATCCAAAGCCTACTTATGATTCGCACGTAACACAGACCGAAATGTATCTTCTAGTCAATTCAAAGTCTAACCAGATGTGGTGATCCAGCCTATTATGATGCGCACGTAACACAGACAGAAATGCTGACATGCATTCATGTCGATCCCTGTTCATTAATCCACAACGGGGAGCTGTGCTTGACAACACAGAGAGAGAGAGAGAGAGAGAGAGAGAGAGAGAGAGAGAGAGGAGAGAGAGAGAGAGAGAGAGAGAGAGAGAGAGAATGAATGAATGAATGAATGAATGAGAGAGAGAGAGAGAGAGAAGAAGAGAGAGAGAGAGAGAGAGAGAGAGAGAGAGAGAGAGAGAGAGAGAGAGAGAGAGAGAGAAGAGAGAGGAATGAATGAATGAATGAATGAATGAGAGAGAGAGAGAGAGAGAATGAAGGAACGAGAGAGAAGAGAGAGAGAGAGAGAGAGAGAGAGAGAAGAGAGAGAGAGAGAGAGAGAGAGAGAGAGAGAAACTGAATCAATCAGTAAATGAATAAATCAATAAATAGATAAACAAAACAAATGAATAGATAAGGACAACAACAACAACAACAACAACAACAACAACAACAACAACAACAACAACAAAGTCCAGAGCCAACGAGACAGGGAAAAAAAACAAGATGCAAAGCATATAAACGTACTCCCAATTTATCTTGAATACGTGTGAGATATTCCGAACAGAAGAAAAAACATTTTGAGCCTTTATAGCCGTTAGTAACGGCTATTCTGGTAAAATTTGGCCATCATCTGTGACCCATAATGAACATATCTACAAATTTTTGGAAAGATCAGCCAA
>JAFLJL010001009.1:0-55363 GCA_018398815.1 Conus ventricosus
GTGAATTGTTTTTAATTTTTGGGTAGTTAGGCTGTATTTTTAAAGAGTAAGTACAAAATATTTAAAAAAACTAAAATAAGCTACCTTTTGGGTGAGAGTTGTAGCGATTGGCTCCTCAAGGAAAATTTACATCACCGGTGCCAGAGGTCTCCTGAATTTTGGCGCCAGCCCAGAAGCTCCTGCCCCCCCTCAATCAAGACGCACATCCTATCCCAGTCTGTCGTTGCCTCCGGGTTTGGGTGTTGAAATGACTTTTATTTTCGGTTAAGATGGGTGAGTAGTTTAGGGGTTTTGTTCTGGAAACCACCCAATGTTGAGGAAGTAGTGCCAGAATTATCAGAATGATCAGGGTTGAGAACGTTCCCGGGCCCTATATTCCCCCGGACGCGATGTTTTCTTTTTGTGTGGTAAATTGTTTATTTACTTTTTGGTTGTGTACATTTGTCCTTGTCATAATAAAATTTGACCCTACTAAGAAGCTGGGTTTTGTTTGTTTTTGTGTTGCCTTGGGTGAGGCTACACAGTTTTCTTTGGTTTGGGGCTCGGGCATGTGTGGTGGAAAACAGACGTTCAAACCGGGCCAGTCTAAGGATAACCCCTGGAAAGATTGTCATGATAATGCTTTGAGATGGCCCAAAAGGATCTTTTTCTATGTTGGACTGTAGAGAAGTTTGGGTGCACTTGTTTGAAAGGTTTTGTGAAAAGGCCAGATTACCTCCCTTCCACTATCGGTCTACTGACTGATCTAAAAGAATTATTTGCCTGATATTTTGTTTGTTTATTTTTGTGTGTGTGTGTGCGCTTCTTGTGGTTTGGTTTTGAATGGTTCTGCTGTTTCTCTTCTGTGAGTTTATTTTTTCTCTTCCCCTTCATTGTTTTTTATTATGGGGTATGCATGAGAGAAAGTGTGTGTAGATTGTTAGAGTAAGTGTATGTATATTGTTAAATGAAAATATTTTATCTCGGTTTTCCCTTTGCTTGCTTACTGGAATTTATTGTGGGGTTTGTTATGTCTGTTCCCGCTGTGCTTCCTTTCCATCTTTTCTCCAAGGAGCTAGATCAGTCCCTAGTTGTGGGATTAGGAGACTGAGACTAGATGACCCTTCCTTTTATATCTTCTCTCAATTGGTGGAAACCTTGAAAAGGGGTAAAGCCCGTTCGGGGTTGATGAGGATGCGCATGTTTTGAGGTCCTTAGTTAATGTGTGTGGGACACTGCAAATAATCAGCAAGTCCAAGCACGTCGTTCACATTTGTAGGCTGTGGTAGATTTAAAAATGTTAGAGTTGAGATGCCAGTTGTGGTGTGAAGTGCTAAGCTTAAAGGCTAAGCACGAAATGCTTCGTAGGAAGTTGGGCTGTGTTTTAATGTATGTAATGTCCATACAATATTTTATAACGTAAAGTGGGAAATTACCAGGTATAAGACGGCTAGTCAGTGATGTGAATAACCAATAGTGTGGTTTGAGTTCAAGATCCACTGCGGCTCAAGTTCTAGCTCAATGACATCAATTTGTGAACAATATCTAGTTTTCTTTGTCATTATTTTTTTAGTATTATGTTATGTATTTTGTTTGTGTAGTGTATATTATTGTAAGTATTCTTTTTTCACTTTTACTTTAGGAGTAAATTCTTGTTATGTCATTTTTTATTGTGTTTAACTTCGGTTATTATTTTGATGAATGTGGACATGATCTAATGACTATTATTAGAAAGCTAAGAATGTTTTTTTTTGTTTTTGTTTCAGATGTCGGTCGGTTTTGTTTTAGGTAGGGAATTTCTGAGGGGAAATTTTAAAGTTAATTGGGAAAATATTTAGGCTCGCCATTTAGTTTAGGGCGTGGGTTTTTATATTTGTATGTCTCCAACCTCTGCCCCCACCAACCATTTGGGAATAAACGAATGGAATTTGGAGCATTCATCATGTGGTATTTGATGAAGAATGTTACAAGGGGGAAGTGACAAGCATTGAGGACAGGGCTAGCAAGTGACACCTCCCCCCCCCCCCCCCCCCCCCCCCCCCCCCCCCCCCCCCCCCCCCCCATCATAAGAATGGAAAATTTCTTCAGCAGAAAAATATTTTTTTTCTTCACATGGAGGCAGCGTGTATGACGTACAATGAAGGCGTCTACAACGGCAGGTGTATGTCCCGTCGTCGTGTCTGATGAAACAGAACAAACGAACACCTGCCCAAAGCCTGTGAACGAACTCGGTTTCTCCTCCGCGGGTCTGCCTCTCCGTGGACATGACGAGAGGAGAGGCAACTTAACAGCTGCCTCAGATCTGCTTTGGAGAGGGCTGCAAGAAACAACCAAACGAGGTTAAAAAATCTGTTAGTGATATTGTCAACGAGATCCTCGGGATTATGGCATATAAGTCTTGCGATCTGATTGTATTGAAATAGAGAAGGAATAGGTTTTCGATACTGCTGACAACACGTGATGTTGCCAACAGGGAGCAGGTTGTATGTAATTTTGCATACGATGGGTAAGCTGAGAAGTTTGAGTCATCGAGGAGCCTGTTGGACAGGTGCATGTGACAATTACCCGTGCTGAGACCAATTTTAAGCCTAAAAGATTGCTTGCTCAGGCTGGACTTGCAGTTGCAGACGTGTTGGGGTCAGGCTACGACGGGGCCTCAGTAATTTTTCAGGGTCACGTTTCAGAGTTGAAAACCGGTACAAAAGATGAGGTCCCGTCAGCAGTGTCGTACATGTTTGGCACACTAGTCAATCTTGTAATTAGCAAGCGGTTCCAGAACTGTCAAAGTATAAGAGATGTTGACTTTGCCCAGAGGTCTTGTGTTGATCACATTCTCCCCAACGACAGGTCTTTTTGAAACATCCAATCAAACATGCAAACATCCACTTCGTGCAAGCCCCGTCCATTAAAACACTATGTCCAACAAGGTGGCCTGTTGAAACAGAGCTTTTGACTCTCTCATTGGAGAACTAATGAGGTTTGCAAAGAACACTGAAACTAGTCTCACCAAGGACATGATGAGACACAGGGAAGACTGGTTTTGCAGATATGCAGAGTTCTCCCCTTTCTTGGGCTCTCACTTTCACGGTAGGGCCTATGTCTTTGTGTGGACGGAAGAGGTGGGATGCTGTTCAAAGTGTAACCTTCCAATATGTAGTTGATTTTGTAAGTTAGTAGTCAATTTGGTTGTCTGGGTAGGAACGTCAACATTGTAGACGAACTTATTTACAGATTGTATTGATCATTTTTTATTAATTCATTATAGGGCAGTTAGGTATTTTGTTAATATTCTTAATATGGGTGGTAAATAAGAAAGAAGGCAACACAATGACACCGGAAGTGTGTAAAAACGAAGTAAGGACACACTTCCGTTAAGACAATCGCATGTCAGGAGTGGGACACGCGTGGAGAATTGGACCAACGTGGAGGGCTCCTGCAAAGATTAAATAGTGTTGCTGTCACGATTCGTTCATGATCCAAACTGCATTTTCTTTTTCGTGTAGCCAGCCGTTCGCAATTGAACATATTGTGTATAGTAATTGACGTGTTTTATTGTGTATAATGAAAGAAGTCATTAAAAGAAATAAAATATAGTAAACTTCAAATCTCTTTTTTAGTTGAATTATTGAGTACGGACAATGTTCGTCTTGTTCAGGGTGGAATCGGGGGATACCACGCACTGAATTCGGGTGGTGGGGGGGGTTAAGAACATGGGTCGGGGGGGTGGGATTAATACTGAAAACCAGACCCCAAAAAAGGATAGACTTATTTTTTGATAATTGGTATTTGAGATAGCATACACCCGTTGCTAAAAAGTTCAGTCTGACTAGCACACAGCCCGTGAGGGAAGATGCCTTTAGATAGTAGAGAAAGGCGTTGGTGGCTCAGCACGGAGACATGCCGCAACGCCTGGCTGTGAAACTGGAGAGGGTCATCCAACACACCTCTATCTGCTACGGCTCTGGGCCGGTTAAGTGGACGTTGACGCTGCACTCCTGCACCTCTTGGGGATTTTAACGGGTGAAGCAACAAGGGGGCAGGAAGTTGTCTTCAGGACTGGGCCTCGAAGTGGAGGCCTATATGATGAAGTGGTGAAGTGAGCCGGACCCTGAGGACACTTTCAAGAAAGTGAGGTCCAGGCCTGCGTGGGGGTGGCCCTGGAGCAGGCCAAGTTGTGTGGTGCCCAGGCCATCCTGTCGACCTGCGGCTTGCCTGATGATGTAAGGACTCCTGAGGACGGTATTTGGAATAACAGGATTGAGGCCGCAGAAAGGGAGCAACTCCTGTTTTTTACAGGTGTGGGGACGCTTACATCCCACAGGGAGCGATTTCCACAGGAAGCTGGTATCTCTCTTCCACACCATATAAAGACTCTAACACTCCTGGGCCATGGAGGGTGGCGCCTCAACCATGGGGGTGCAGGCCATGCGTTCTCGTAACGAGAGGTGCTGAGGACGAATACGGGGTGGAGGGGAGCACAGCAGGATGCGGCCCACATTCGGGTCCGTCAGATGCAGTCTGACTTCTGCATGCCCAACTGCGCCAGTGGTTATCGATTACGGAAAAATGGCAGGTTGGTTGTGACCGCCTGCGGAACACAGCAGGCCGCACAACAGAAGATGCGGGGGTGGTGCTGTTGGAACTGGGGGTATGTGGGGGACCCCTCTCTCAAAGATGCCCTCGACAAGGAAACCGCAGCGTATTCCAAGAAGGCAGGGGAGAGGAGTTTAAAACGGCAACCGACCTACAGAAAAAAAAAAGGGCAGTCAAGGGTCAGTTTGAGTGAAAATGCCCGACAAAAGTTGCTTGACCACCTCAATGACAATTGGGGTTAAGGTCTCTTGTGCGATGAACCGGCCATTTCAGTTGACACTGTCGCCTGGTCAGAGGATAGAACTGGTGGAGTGTTGGTCCAGGTGTGTCAGATAACAACTGACTCTGACGTTCAGTCAGTTGCCAGCACTTGGTGTGGTCTCATCTGAGAAGATAGATCTGCGGGAGGGGAATTTTGTGTTGGTGATACAAAAATGTGGCAACAGTCATGTGTACTCTGACTCACGCAACAGTGTTGGCTGCATGTTCCTTTTCGTAGTTTTACTAGCGGACTGTTGGGAACAGTGAATGTTCCGTAGTTGAGGACGGTGTTGTTGCATAGCAAGTGTAGAAGACAGTTGGTTCACTAAGTGTCAATTGTGTCAGAGATTTTTATCATAGATAAACCAGTCTTCTCTGCTAGAGGCATTAGACTCTTTTCCAGGTCACTGGTGCTGGGGGACAAACTTGGTTCCTTATTTGGGCTATGTGAGTTGGTGAGCTTTGTATGCCGGTTGATGTTGTGGGTGTGAAAGAGATGTACATTCTTGTTGGCTTGTATGTCTCCTGATATGCATTTTCAAAGCAAAGTCCCTAATATAGTGGGCAATCAACCTTCTTTCCTATTGTATGTGATGTGTGCCAAAAAGGAGAAGGAGGTAAGATTTTGCATTATCTACCTTTTCTATAAGCAGGGTTTTGGTTTGCCAACAATGATTGTTCAACCGGTATGGCGAGAATGGATTCTTGGGTTCGATCATTTAGTCGGGAGACTGTGGTCATCCCCGCTGGGGAAGTGATTGAAGTGCTGTGTTGTTCGCATTGTCAGTTGTACCTGGTACACGGAACAGTCTTATTCAGGAACCCATAAGGCAAAACTACCTGAAGGTTAGAAGTGGTAGCATGCACAATCGCTGCCACTCGCTGCTGCAGAATGCAAAGCTTGTATTAGTAATTTATTGATGGGAGGGATATTGTTTTGACGAAAAAGCAGGTTGTTGGGACATTTATATGTATGATTGTGAATATATACTTGATTTATCGTTTTCTTTGGTGCTGCAAAAAAACTGATGTTTCTGAACCATTGTTTTTGTAATGCTCCCATGCGTCTGAGTGTGAGTCTCGTAATGGTTAGATATGGGGATGGGGTTCAGAGGCCTGGAGAAAGATTTTTAGGGACGTTGCCGTCTTACAAGGATGTTTTTATACATCGAGATATGATGTTTGGTAGCGGAAACAGATTTGGAGTTTGGAATTGATGTGAGACTGGGTCTCAGATAAAGACAGGAGCTAGACCCTCTCCAAAAAGATTTTGAAGACCTAACGTAGTCACATCAAGCTGTTGGATGCAAAGCTAATTCGCCCGTCTCATTCACCGTAGCGTCTCTCATTAGTCTTGTGCCGAAGAACATGGTGCATTCGAACTGTGTTGGGATATCGCATGTTGCCTGCAAGGCCATTCGTGATGCATACAGTTTGGCCAAAGTTGAAAGACTTATTGCTGACCTTGAGTGGTGCAAAAGTACTTAGTAGTATGGCCATGTGTAAGGCCTATTATCAGGTTCCATGTCAGAAAAAGTAGCAAACTCTCTGCATTCACCCAGTTTTGTGAAACTTTGAGAGGGCCCGGTTAGCACAGGGATAGGAACGCTCCTTTGCATGTTTTCAACGTTCATGGAGACAGTGTTTCGGGATATGATTAGTGGAACTGATAATATTCTTGCACTGACTTTGGATCATGGAAAGAATTAGGGGAGTTGGAAGAGAGAACACGGCAAGTACTTCATGGGTTTGAGACAGTTCAATCTAAAGTTTTAGACCCACTAAGTGAGTATTTGGAGCCACGAGATCACACATCTGGGGTACATAATCTTGCAGGGAGTCTTTGTCAGAATCCCCTGGGGGGGGGGGGGGACAAAGTGTTGCTGTAACAAATTGGCTAAATATAAAAAAACCTGAGGACTGTAAAGGATGTCAAGGCATGTGGGTTTGCAACTTTTTATAAGGGGGGGCGTCTTCATTCCCAATTTTCTCTTAATGATACAGCCTCAAAATGACGGGTGGAGGGGGTGTGTTTACTTTGGAAGTTGTGCCGAGATTTAGGGTTGCATGGAAGTGATTGCGTTAGGGGGTTGACGGTTGGTATGCCCCCAACGAACAAACAAATCCACTGCAAAAAACAAGAAACAAAAATTAAGGATTCAGTTCTCACATAGTCATCTGATCTCACTCACTTGAGGGGTGGACCAGGCCAGGCCTTGACAGTGTGAAAGCCGTTTTGTCCAGTGATCTTGTATTGGGTCTTGTGACACGACCACGCGGTTTTCCTTACCCTGTGATGCAACGTGGTCGGGATTGCGCAGTTTGTATCAGGAATGTGATGGTTGTGTAAGGGTGATATCATATGCTAGTAGCGGGAGAACGGTTTCACAAATCTGAACAAAACAACCTCTCACAAGCGTGATTTCTATCACTGAGATTGGGCCATGACAGATAATTTATGACTTTTTTGTATGGAAGTCGCGTGGTAGTGGTGACCGACACACAAACCCATTGTGCTATGTTCTGAAAACATGCAACGTTGGAAGCCCCACGTCTTCGGTGGGGTCCAATCTTTTCCTTGTATGATTCTTGAACTCAGGTTTAACGCAAGGAAGTAAGTCCATTGATGCTGACAGTTTGTCGGAATACTAGGGATAGCAGAGGGAAGACACGAGTATACACCACAGTCCATGGAGCAAAATCTTTTTCTAGTTGCAAAGGGCTAAGGCTTTTGCAGGTGGCTGCCGCAAGGCAGAAGTTAGCTATACTTACTTCGAGATTCTGAGTCTGTGCTGGTAATTTGACTGCCATTTTGTCAAGTATCTGTTCATTTGATCGACGGACTGTTGAAGAACAGCAGGTATTATGGAATTGTAATTCAGGTCCAGTTAGCGATGATATTAGCCAGCAGTTGAGCCAACTTGTGAAGACCCTTTTTGATTTCTGAGATATGTTTGAACTGAATTTGGTGATATTAGCTATTTTACAATCTGATTGGAGGAAATTTCAATTGGCAGACGAGATTGAAAGTGGTCATAGAGAAAATCGAGCACAGGAGAGCTGATTGCAGCAGGTTAGCTGATCATGACCTGAGAGCGTTTGCCGAGAGCAAAGCAAACTTGAGCTGACGGATGGGGTCCTGTACCGCAAGAGTGGCAAACTGAAGGTGAAGCTGTTAAGGTGGCAGTTGGTTCTCAGTGTCACACAGGAAGGAGCTCTCAAAGGAAGTGCATGAAGATTTATTCCACACTCATTTGACAATCCCCTGCGAGGTCAATAGGATGAGAGTTTTCTGGCCATACATGGGTAGAGAATTGGGAAGAAGATCAAAAAGGTGTAAGAGATGCATAAAACGTGGGGTGTGCCACAGGAACGCCAACAATGAACAGCATTGTTGTAAATTTCCCTTTGGACTTGCTGTCCATAGATTATTTGACAATAGAAACAGGGGGGTACGAAACAAAGTGTATTAGTGGTTGTTGCTCACTTCACAAAATTTGGAGCTGGCATATTGTTACAAAGGACCAAACTGCCAAAAAGTCGTCCAAAAACACTCTGGCAGGAGTTTGTTCCTGTATATTGGATTTCCAAAGAACAATCTTTTGATCAGGGTCGGAGATTTCGGACAGAACGAGAGACATGAGTTGTGCTAAAAATGGCAGCATTCGGACGATCTGGACATCCGTATCATCCTGGTTCAAATCTGTGGAGCGGTGGGGAAAGTCCTTTGTTGAACAGTTACGCAGTTTGGAAGCGAGAAGAAGGGTTGAGTGGACGAGGTGTTGTTCTGTGTAGTGCATGCAGTTGCAATTGTTTGTCACCGTCAAAGCACAGGGTTTAGCCCATATTCTATTTTTTGGTCGTCATCCAAGATACCCATTGACATTGCATTTGGGGTTGATCGAAACAAGAAAGAAGAAGTCTTTAAAAAACATGTGCGCAGGTCTCATGAGAGCACTAAAATGCCTATGAAAAAGCAGACGAGCCATGCAACTCAATGGGCAAAGAAGAATAAACTCAGGTCTGATGCTAGCTCATGCCGCAGAATTAGTGCTTGGTATCGAGTGTTGTTAGAAGCTAGGAATCGGTTTGGACTCAAAGCGTCAGATAAGGGGGGAAGATGTATAAGTTATCCACTGCCAGGATGCTGATTTGCCAGTCTGTACGGTGCAGAAGGGAGAGTGGGGACAGTGTGTAAAGGGACCTTACAACAGAAACCTATTGTTGCCTATTGAGTGTACTTGGTGCGAAACATAGAGTGATAAAACCAGAAGAAAAAATGCTGTCAGAAGGGCATCCTTAAGGAGGGTTCACGATCAGACGATCGGAGTCTGTTGAGGCCGATAAGGATGAGGATGTCCTAGACAAGATGTCTGAATCGGACGGTGAGGTTAGTCACATTCGAAGCGTTGAGGTGTTTACCCACCACCCCCAGGTTATTACCTGAGGTTGATGCACCTGATTTTGTCCTGCTGTTCCAAGGCAAGATCAAATAGGTAGAGTTGGTACGTCCCAACCCCCACGACTGTTCGCAATTCTGTGTAATGATGAAACCTGGCGCAGTGTGGTGCAACAGGGTTGATCGGGGGTCAGAGAGACAGGTACGAGAATGTGAGTCATTAATGAAAGAATATGTCAATGTTTTTAGGAGGTCAAGTATGACACGACGACTAGTGACTGTTTAAATTTCAGTTATCATGTTGCGTCCAAAGACTCCAATGCTCGTAGACAGGGTTGGGCAACTCCTGTCCGGGAGGAGTTGCATACTCGTCAGAGCTCGACACGGTGCTAAGTCAGAATTGTACCCAGTTTCACAATTACATACGTTTATGTTGTGGGCTACAAGTGTAAAAGATGTCAGGATGTTGGGGTGTTTTGAGACCCTTCGGCTTATTTTTTAAGTCATGATGATGTGACGTAAGAGAGGACCGGTTGAGATACATGTTGTTATTTTTTTTTTTATTAACCTTACGCTAGCATTGTCATTTATGTTTAGTGATTTTGATTGTTAACTGGGATTATTGTCTGTGTGTGAATTGATTTTGGATCATGCTCAATGGTGACAAGATTGAAACTATTTTCTAGTTGAGGGAATGGTTTCTGATGGAGATGGCCATTAGTAATTGTGCTATATTCATATGCTATGTTAGATGCTGGACTACTGGTGAGATTGTTGTTGTAAAAGTGACAAAGCATCTACTAAATGAGGACAAAAGTTGTTCTCATTCCTTTTGGACTGGTTTTGTAAATGACTATGAAGGACAATGTTATGTTTTGATAATTTTGAATGAGATAAGGGTTTAGAGTTTTCTGAAATCAGTGTTACTAAGCTTTGGGCTGCTCGTTGTGGTTCCCTTGTTTATATCCACATTGTTATATCCCTATTGTTCTAATTGCTGGTAGTCGTTAGAAAGTATTTATTTTTAGTACCTAATTTTTAATGTTTCCTCAGTCCTTGTTAGTTAACAAGGGGTTTACACACAACATTTTTCCAGGCGGGGTGGATGTGATTGTAACATTCCCCATATCGTAGTTGATTTGGTAGTTAGCTAGGCTTTTGGTTGTCTGGGTAGAACGTCACAAATTGTCGATGAAATTCTTCAGATTGTTCAAGATCAATTATATTAAAACAATTATGGCAGTTAGGATATTTTGTTTTATACTTATTATGGGTGGAAATAAGAAATGAAGGAAAACAAATGTCCAACGGAAGTGATGATAACACGAAAAGTAGAACAACTTCCGTTAAGGACCAACGCATGTTCAGGCGTGGCACACGCCGTGGGAGAATTGGACCCACGTGAGGGATCCTGCAGAGTTATTAAATCAGTGTCTGCCTTTCACGCTTCGTTCATGATCCAAACTGCATTTTCTTTTTAAGTGTAGGCCAGCAGTTCGCCCCAAATTTTGGAAAAAAACAAAATTTTGTGTACTAGTAATTGGAGTGTTTACGTTGCTAAAGACAAGAAGTAATAAAAGGGAAATAAAATATAGATAAAACTTCAAAATCTCTTTTTTAGTTTGGAATTATTGAGTGAGAACATTGGTCGTCCATGTTCAGGTGAAACTCGGGATAATCACACGACACAGCTTTTCGGGTGGTGGGGGTTACAAGGAAACAACTTACTTATTTTGGATGCACCAACGTGAAACCTTGAGAACACTTGAAAGCAATAGTGCCAGGGGTAAAAATTTCAGAGTTTTTTGCAACGTTCTAACAAGGCTGCAAACGTGTGTCGATCAGCCCCGCCATTCCGGGACAGAGACAACCTCCACGAAGCCTTGATGAGGGCTCCCAGGGTCACAGCTGCTCTGACCCTTCTGCTTATTACAGACAGCAGTACTATGAGGCCATAGACAACGTCAAAGAGCATATAAAGCGCTGGTTTGACCAACAAAGTTTTAAGTTGCCAAGGAAGATTGAAATTTTCTTGGGTGACGGAGCTGCAGGAAAGAATCCAGAAATTCCTCAAGAGATCAAAGACACATGCTGCGGACATTGGCATGGACGGACTCAAAACACAGTTGGCCATCCTTCCACATGCTCTGGGGGACAACAAGAAGTCCATCTTTGAGGCACTGCTGGAAGAACTGACAGCTTCTGACAATGTTAAAAGAATGTTGAGTGAGGTAGACAAACTTGTCAGGCTGTACTTGACCCTTCCAGTTACAACTGCAACAGCTGAACGCAGTTTTTCTGCCTTGAGACGGGTCAAAACATACCTCCGAAGCACTATGACTCAGGAGCGCCTTAACAACTGTCTCATTATGCATGTGTTCAAAGACAAGGTTGATCAGCTCAATCTCACTGAAATTTCTTCCGAGTTCATTTGCAGAGCGACGTCAAAGTTACTTCGGAAAAATAAATGTGTAAAGGTGTAACCTCCCAGCTGTTGGTGTAATCTGCTAATGCACGGACTGTGACAATCGTGACTTAGTAACTGCATTTTACGGTGCCTAGTGTCCAGTGAATATGGAGAGAAATTATGTTATTACGTTATTCAGTCAGAAAGTCTGACAGTTCTCTCTCTCTCTCTCTCTCTCTCTCTCTCTCTCTCTGCAACGTTTTAATTGCAGCTATACAAAGTGTATTTCAAGTGAAAAGAGGTGCCTTTTTATATGTTAAGAGATATGTGCTCACGAATGTAAGGAACTAAATGATGTGGTTTTGAAGAAAGTGTCTGAGTTCAATTCAAAAGTAAAGAAAACTTGACTGTTTTATTTGGAAACATACAAAAATCCTGCTTCGTCACAAGAAAATGATGAAAAACTAAACTTCTGAAAATGGAAACAATATAGTCTTATGATGTTGTGTGTATTACGGGTGATTTTAATTACCCTGATATTGATTGGGAAGGTACATGGTCAAATGAGAGAGATGAACACTTTATAGAGTGTCTAAGGGATGTAGGCCTATACCTTACTCAAGTGGTACAAAATCCGACAAGGAAAAGATTAAATCAGAAAGAGAATATATTAGACTTTGTTTTGGTTAAAGATGAAAAGAGTGATTTCAGATATTGAACATAGTGCCCCAGTTGGAAAAAGTGATCACGAGGTTTTATCATTTTTCTTTATATAGAGGAGAAAAAAAATCTGATAGATATGATTTCAATAAGGGTGACTATGAAAAATTAAGAAAAGATTTGGGTATGATGAATCGGTGTGAAAGTACCCTCTTGGATGTGGATGAGAGTTGGAAAATGATCAAGAACACTATTCATAAGTGTATTGATAAACATATTTCCAAAAAAGAGTGTTCAAACACATATATCGAAAAAACCAATATGGTTGGATAAAAAAAAAAGCATGGAGGAAAGTTACCAAAAAACGAAAATGCGCGAAAACATTTATGTGCACTAAACAAGGTAGTGAGTATATGAAGTATATAAGAAGAGGAATAAATGTGAAAAAATGAAAAGAAAAGAAAGAATCGAATTCGAAAAAAAGTTGCGTCAAATTGTAAAGTTCATCCTAAAAAGTTTTGGAAGTATGTACAATCCCAGACCAAGACAAATATTGGCATTAGCCCACTGATACAACAGATGGTGGTTTAGCAGTGTTAGATGAAGATAAGGCAAATACTTTAAATGACTTCTTTTCTGGTGTGTTCACAAAAGAAGATACCAGTAATGTTTCTATCTTGAAAGTTGGTTCAAGGTCCAGTGGAGTCACCGTAACTGATATGTGTATTACACCCAGTGCAGTCAGAGAGAGGCTTGAAAATATAAACCCTAATAGATCTTGTGGACCTGATATGATCCCTGCAAGAGTTCTTAAGGAGTCATATAATGAACTAGCATTACCTTTCAGTATTTTGTTCAACAAGTCAATTGAATCAGGTGTGGTACCTATGCATTGGAATTCTGCAAAGGTAACAGCTTTATTTAAAAAGGTACTAGGACAGATCCTGGAAATTATAGGCCCGTTAGTCTTACATCAATTGTATGTAAGATTATGGAATCTATTATACGGGATGTGATCGTAGAGCATGGTTTGCGTAAACATCGATCTTGTGTAACACAACTTTTAATTGTCATGGAGGATTAAACAGCACTTTTAGATAATGGCAACAATGTAGATATACTTTATTTAGACTTTAAATAGGCTTTCGATTCTGTTCCCCATGAGAGGCTTTTAGTGAAATTATCAGCATATGGAATTACAGGTAGAGTGCATACATAAGGGATTTTTTTTAAAACTAAAAGACAGCAAAGAGTAGGAAGTTCATATTCAGACTTTACGGAAGTTCTAAGTGGTATACCACAAGGGAGCATTTTGGGTCCCATATTATTTACAATATTTATAAATGATTTGCCAAACTCGGTGGAAAGTATTTGCAAAATATTTGCAGATGATACAAAAATTTACAATACAACTTATAATCATGATACGTTACAAAATGATATTGATAACTTATCCGAATGGTCTACCACATGGAACTTGCATGTTAATGCGGACAAGTGCAACGTGTTACATGTTGGACGTAAGAACCCAAGATACCAATATACAATGCTAAACAGTAATACTGGTGAGCGTGCAGATATTTCAACATGTGATTATGAAAAAGATCTTGGTGTCACTTTCGATCCTGGCCTGGTATTCGATAAGCATATTCAAAACTCTATAAATAAAGCTAATAAAATTATTGGTATAATTAAACGTACTTTTATTCACATAGATAAAGATATTTTTACAAAACTATACAAGGCTTTTGCTAGACCATATTTGGAATATGGCAACACAGTTTGGTATCCTCGATTAAAGAGGCAGTCTGCTGCTTTGGAAAGAGAACAAAGAAGGGCAACAAAGCTTGTAAAGAATATACAAAATCTTCCCAATGAAGGTAGGTTAAAAGCTCTTGGACTGCCTACCCTAAAAAACAAGATGAGTGAGGGGCGATTTGATCCAAGTCTATAAAATATTTAATTGTGTTGACAATATTCCTATTTCAAATTTTTTTTTACTGCATCAAGAGTTGATACTACCAGAAATAGTGTGGATAAAATTTATCATGAATATTGTCGCACTATCCTAAGGAAATTTTCTTTTAGTAACAGAGTAACAAATCTTTGGAATAAATTAACCCCTAACATTAAACGTGCACAAAATACTAACCTTTTCAAAAGCTCTATCGATGATAGTGTATTATTGAAGACTATTTTTTTGACTATGATAAATAAAGACTTGAGCGAGTTAAAGACCTGACGGTACAAAGACCAGATAATGCTTAGAAGGGACATGTAAAGCCAGTTCTGGCTATAATTGCAAAAGCAATTGTCCCTATGAACCTGAACCTGAAGTGTGTGTGCGTGTGTGTGTGTGTGTGAACTGAATATTGCATGCTGGCATTTTTTTTTTGTGAACTGAATATTGCATGCTGGCATTTTTTTTTTAATCGAACATTGACATATTGTGATTGTCGGAGTTCAATGATTTGAAATATCCATTGCCCCCCCCCCCCCCCAAATCCTGGACACCTTCCGCCTCCACTGTGAAAGCAGGGACTATGATTTCGACAGCCAGTGTGACTCTGGGGATGACTCTGCAAGGCCTTTACCTTATCCGTTTGAACCGGATGCTTCCGAATTCGAAGAAGAAAGTGTGGCAGAAGGAGTTGATCAGGATGATGTTTTCGGACTCGGTCTGGAACATTACGTCGCAGGAGCCAATCAACGGCTATAAACACGACGGAACGGGAGAGCGCAAAAATAGTTTTTAAATGGTTTAAAAAGCCACCACTTTGTCCTTACAATCTTCAACTGGGTTAAGGTCTCTGTGAGTAGCCACAACAGGTTATCTACAGGTTTTAAAAAAACACACAAAAAGCTGGCTAAAAACTCTACTGCTGTCAAGATGCTAGTAGGCAGGCGATGTTGATCTGCCAAGTGCTGATGTAAATGCACTGACAGAGCCTGCACTGACGGTATCCTCCCCTAGATGATCCCAGTCCATCAATGTCCGCATGAAGAAGGAGTGGGTGTACTGACTTGTGTTACAGACAGGTAGTTTGAAGCCGCGAGTGTTACTGACCACGCGGCATTCTGTAATATTGGAGACTTCGAAGTCCTCATACTTGGGGGGTCGTGTCCGTCTGCAGCCAGCACTCACAGGGGTCAGGAAGTTTTGGGGGGGGGGGGGGGGGATGGCGGGGATGAGATTTCCCGCTATCTTGAACATCAGTCCTAGTCGTGCCTGTCTGCGACGATCAGCCAGCGGGGGGAGATTTAAATCCCGCAGCATTCGGCTTACGCAACCTGGTTCCCTGGACCTATAATCTTTTGTGATGAAGCGTGCTGCCTGTCTCTGTGCCCTCTCCAATTTCTCGATGTCCTGTTGGTAATATGGGTCCCACACTGTAGCTGCATACTCTAGCCTGGATCTCACCAGTGCGATGTACGCCAGGCGCCTGCACTCCTTTGGGCAATTCCTGAGATTTCGGTGTAGGAAGCCCACTATTGATCCAGCTTTTCGAGCAATATTTGCAATGTGTTGACCCCATTTCAAGTCATCTGAGATGAGTACTCCTAAGTACGGGTTTTGCTGAACCTGTTTCAGAAAGACTCCATTGAGGCTGTACATATAGGTAGACTTGCTCCGGGAGGACAGGATATAACATTTCTGTGCGTTGAATCGTATCTCCCATCTCTTGGCCCAGTCCTCAAGGTGTTTCAGGTCTTCTTGCAGGGTGATGTGGTCCTGAAGGGTGTTGATGTTGCGGTACAGTAGGCAGTCGTCAGTGAAGAGTCGTACTTTTGACTTCACTGCTTCCGGTAGGTAATTGATGTGGCACAGAAAGAGTAGTGGCCCCAACACTGTTCCCTGAGGGACACCGGAGTCGACAGCTACCTCGCCTGATGCCTCTCCCTCCAGCACCACTCGCGTCCTCCTTTTCGTCAAAAAGTCGGTGAGCCATTTAAGAATCGGTCCTCGTACTCCATAATGATCGAGTTTGTGGAGCAGTTTTTTGTGAGGTACCGTGTCAAAGGCTTTACTAAAGTCCAGTATCACCACATCGGTTTGCTTCCGGCATCGTACGACTCGAAGAGATCATGCATTGTAGTAATCAGTTGCGTCTCACAGGAGTAGCCGGATCTGAAGCCGTGGTTTCTGTCTGTCAGTATGTTGTGGCTCTCCATATGGTTCCGAAGGTGACGACAGATGATATGTTCCAGGAGTTTGCAGGCCACTGAAGTTAGAGAAACTGGCCTGTAATTTTCTGCCTTGTTTCTGTCTCCTTTCTTGAAAACTGCTGATATGTTTGCTGACAGCCAATCCTCTGGTAACTGGCCCGTATGTATGGAACGCCTGTAGATGCAGGTCAAGGCAGGAGCGATGGCATCGGCGCAGGTCTTAAGGATCCTGTTTGGTATACCATCCGGTCCACCTGCTTTTTGCTGGATTCAAGTTCTTCAGCAGCTTGACTACTCCGTTTGTGTCGATGATGAGCTCATCCAAAGTTGGAAAGGGTGCCCCATTCATCTTCGGAAGTGGTGTGCCGTCATCTGGTGTGAAGACGGATTTAAACTGATCCAACAAGATCTGTGCCTTGGTCGCGCCATCACTCTGGAGGGTCGTGCCTTTCTTCAATGGTGCCATACCAGTGCTGTCTTGGCGTCTAGACTTGACGTAGTTCCAGAAGGGCTTCGTGTTGTTATTCCGGAGTCCTTCTATTGTGTTGTTTATGTACTCCCACTCTTTTGCTCTCATTCGTCTCCTGCAATCTTTTTGGAAAAATATGTAGTTCTCCCATCTTCCGGTCTTCTTTGCCTGCTTATACAGTCTTTTCTTCTTTCTGAGCAGGCGCTTGACCTCTTTGTTGATCCATGGGTAGCGCTGGTTTCTCCGTTGTCTGTATGAGGGGACGTTTTCTTCCATAGCTGAGAGCAGCGACGTCTTGAAGTCAGTCCACATGTCGTCTATGCCGGTGTTACGTAAATATTGACTCCCTAGAAATTTGACTCCCCGGTTCTTTTTTCTCCGGAGGAAAATGAACCGTTCAGTTTTCTACAGGTTTTGGAGTCAATATTCTACGGAGAATATTGACTCCTTCTGTAGAATATTGACTCCCATGGTTACGTAGAATATTGACTCCCGTAGAAAAATGACTCCTGTGACAATTTTAGTTGCTACTGTGTTTGATTTATAGGCCTATACGTATCTTGATAATTATTCATCCATCTCAATATTCTTCTTATAAAACACACTGGTTAATTAATTTGTAGATTGTTTCAGTCGATGAATTTCAAAATCATCTATTATTATTATCATTAGTAGTAGTAGTATGTGATTGTAATTGTCTGTTAGTCAGACATGCCTACCGTACCGGAATAGCCGTATTTGTTACGGAAAAACATAAAAATCGAGGTTTGTTCCGGACGTTACGGTCACGGATCGCGTGTTCCGGAAAAAAAAAAAACAAAACAAAAAACGAAATCAAACGAGTGGACAATTTTTCACAGAGGGACAAACCGGATGACGGTTAGGACGCTTGAATTGAAGCGCAGTGCGCATGCTCACACTGCCATATCCGTCGACGAAACATACCGAACGGAGCCGAGATTCAGACAAAGTGCGCTCGACTATCAAACATGGCTAGCATGAAGACTGCGAAGCGAGTGTGCGAGACAGATGATGATGAACCTCAAAATGGACCCCAGCGGCAGCCGCGAAAAAAAACAAGATCGCCGTCGGCAAACCTTTCGTAAACAATACAGTGAGAGGTGGTCATGTTTACAAGAAGGACGGAAAGGGGAAAACTTATGCTGGTGCACGGTTTGCCAGTGCGAGTTCTCCATCGCACATGGCGGCCAAGATGACTGTCGTCGACATGTCGAATCCAAAATACACAAGGACTTTGAGATATCTTGTGGTCACACTCGTAAGATTTCTGGATTTTTCACCAGTTCGTCGACCAGCAAAGCAGAATCAACAGATGAAGTGATTCGCGCCGAAGTAATGCTCGTCGACCTTGTTGCTGAACTGAATCTGCCTTTCACCGTTTTGGATACTTTTACAAAAGCGTTCAAACTGATGTTTAAAGACTGATGTGGCAAAAAAGTTTCAGTGTGGCAGGAGTAAGGGGACAGCCATTATAAAAGAAATAGCGGCGAAAACAATAGAAGACCTCGGACTATGCAGAACTGAAGAGTGCCTACTACAGGTCTCTGAAGTCTGCACAGTGAAAACCATGCATGACATGCAATGTACATAGTGTAAATAAAGGTAAGTTGTTTTTTCTGCCTGAAAGAGAGGGGTTTTGCAGAATTGTTATGGTGTTTGTGTGTGTGAATGTGTGTGTGTGTGTGAACCTACACACGCGCGGTTGTGTCCACAAAAGGAAGGTTGAGTGTTCCTGAAAATTTTTGAAATTTTCAATTTGTTCCTGATTTTTATAACATCTGTTCCTGATAGTAAGATTTTGGGGTAGGCATGTCTGGTTAGTGTGAATGCACATGTTGACGTGAGCGTGCGTGTTAGGTTAGCACACGGCGCTTTGGGCTAAATTCATTTGGAACTGCGCCTGTCAGCATCATCATCATCACTTTTGTTGTTGGTGGATTTTTGTTTGTTTGTTTTATTGCTGACGCTGCTGCTTTTCCTACAACTATCACTGTTTAATGCAGATTGTTATTATGAAACAAATAGATAATGACCACTATTGCGGTCTCTGGTCAAAGTCCTGTCACTGCGGCAAGTTGCAAGCAGCACAGCTTCGTTTGTCGGCTAAACGACATTCGTTTTCAGACTGTGAAGTTACGATAAAAGCGCATATAACGACTGGCTATTGAACATGTCGCAGGACTTCTAACACGCCGACACGGCCAAGGCATTAGCTGAGTCAGTCTATACTCAAGCCAAGAAGTTCAGCAACCAAGCTCTGAAAACAAGGAATCTGAGAATTTGTATGTAGTAATCAAGAGGATTTTTCAGACTATTTTTTTTTACACGAAATGATAGTTCATCTATTTTTTTTTACACGAAATGATAGTATATTAAATGTTACAAGGCTGTGCTTTTGAGGAAAAGTTATCAGACTTGGCAGTAAACTTTCATTATTGGAACCTTACATGTGTTTTGAAAAATGTGCCTATCTGAAATAAACTAGCAAAACTATCTGGCTCTGGTAGCATGCAGGATGGGTACAATCATGTTGGTTGATCTCTGCATCAGCAGGTCTCCCGTATAATTATTTTGACAATTTCGCAGCGTGCAGGATGATTCAGATAGATAGATCTCCACTATAAAATATGCTTGAAAGGATCCTGGGTCGATGATTGACCACGGTCTGAACTTCTGCCAATTTTTGAGAACCATATCAGCATCCCTACTCACAAATAGAGACATACAAGCATGCATACCCTAAATACATAAGAACAATCAAGTAAAAACATGAAATAAATGAAGTTTAAAAATTAAAAATCAATCAAACCAGACAAACCCTGCAGAAACTGTGCATTTACAAACTCGGTAATAAAGTAAGTTTATTCATAGATCTATCGACATATGGAGACCTATATTGCTGTGCAGATCTACTAATGCGCGGATCGACCAAACAATCCAGTCAGTGTGCTACGCAAATGCAACGAGGGATTCATTACATCTGGCTTGAGTATAAACTGAACAGTTCGAATGATGAAGTATTGGCAGAATAAATTTCCGACAATGTTCTCTGAGTTCAGTTTGAGATTGGTCTCTGAACGACATGGATACTGCCAAGATAGATGAACTGAAGAAGTACATCGGAGAAAAGATCATACCAGACAGAATTCTGAAACAACAAAAAGAAATTTTCGAAGAGACAGCAAGTTCTTTCCTTCTGAGAGCAGCGATCTGTTTTACAAGAATCGACAAGGCGACAGTCTACAGTTTTTTTTATTTTTTTACTTTTCTTTTTTTTTACCAATAGTACTGTACAAGTAGACCCCGTATAATAATACTACTCTGCTAAACAACGCAGCCCTTACCAAAGGCAAAAAAAAAAAAAGTATTGTCTGTTTATGGCTGAAAAAAAAAACCAGACAGCAAGGGTCCTAGGACCCACCTAGGTTCTGGCTAGATTCAGCTTGTCCAAGCTGGAGCTAGCTAGAACCTAGGTGGACCCTAGTACCCTTGCTGTAAGGGAATAGGGTAGATCGGATTTTTTTTTTTTTTTAAGATTTTTTTTTTTTTCAGCACAGAAACGGCCAAAATCTTACTTCTGCTGGAATAAAACGGTTTGTCTCAAGAAGGAGAAAGACGACTCAAATTGTGTTTGCAATCTGGCGTTACACTTGCAGCTAAAATAAAAGTATGTCACTGCCAGCGTCAATTTACTGTAGTCTCCAAAAGCATGGTACTTAGGTCTTCCACAAATTGACATTCGATATAAGTTTGGCTGCTTTGTGTGTGTGTGTGTGTGTGTGTGTGTTAGGAGAATTAAGAAAAAGTCTAGGGTCGGCAGGGGAAAATTAGGTAGGGCGTGTGACAAACAACTTTTTTCTTGGACAAAGCTCTTGCTCTTTCGACACGCGTTTTTGCGTTAGCTTACATGTGTTGTAAAGTTAAACTGTTGGAAACCACAAAGTCTATAAACAGCAAAACTGGCACTGATTTCAAACACCATAATTCTGAAAAGTTTCGAGCCACACCATCTTCGTTTACTATTACAAACAACGTCACGAAGTAAAGTGAAGTAAATTATTGTGTCATGCTAACAAGGAGAAGGCCCAGACAGTTCACCAACTGCGTGCGGCACTTGTTCTTTGCACCGCCACTCTGAAAAGACACCAAAATCTGTTCGTCGTGACCTTGTGACCATTACCACGGCTAGAGTTGCTTTAATGTTTAATCCTAATACTGTACACACCGCACACGCGCGCGCGCGCACACACACACACACACCACACACACACACACATTAAAAACTTTTTTTTTTGTATGAAAGGCAAAATAAGACCAGGAACTTTCTCACCTGCTTTTTTAAAATTTATTTTATTAGACAGTGAATGTAGTCTTGAAGTCCAAACCAAATTGAAATCCACAGCAACCTCTGTCTCTTTAGGTAGTTGTCTGTCTATCTCTGTGTCTGTAGAATTTTGGATGTAGGAATCGGCAAAGACAAAGATGAATCTTGTACGAGACCAACAACACAAACCACTGTTATTACTGCTGCTGGTGCTGCTACGCAGACCCGCACGCACGCACATGCAATGTGCACACCAGCACACACGCACACGTATACGCATACAGACACGCACGGCTGCAAATTCATGTTTCGCGCGCGTACACACATACACACGCACGCACGCACACTCACACACCGCGCGCGCACACACACACACACCACACACACACACACTCACACACGTATTATTAAAACACAAAAAGTTCATGTACGTCGACGCGACCACATCAATCAGGCTGCGGCACACATACATTACACTGTCACAATACATTCTAGCCAACGAGATCCCAATTCACAGATACACAACCATTCCATCTTTGTCAATAGCAATATTATTTCCTGTCAGAGGATAGAAGGGGGGGGGGGGGGGGGGGGGGGGATTGTTACAATGCACGTTCTGCTGCGTAGAAAGCCAAGATAAGTGGGGAAGGAGGGTGTTGAGGGGGGATGGGGAGAGAACGAAACGCGTCACCGTTTCCCGTGACGTAATTTTCTCTTGTCACAGATAGGGTGAGACAGGCGGCTCACACCGTACTAATCAAAAACAGTACATCTGTGAAAATGTGTAGATAGGAATCGTATTTCCTATCTATGAAGTCTTTGGCATAGGATGATAGTAACAGAGGATTACCCTCTTTTTAAGATCTATTTTATCATTCTAGGCATAAACATATCAGTATGGTTCGGCGACAAATTTGCACGTAGAACAGGCTATTTCATTCCCCCCTCTCACTCCCTTCCTCCCTCTTCTCCCCCTTCCCCAATCCCTATACTCCGTGGGCAGGGGTGGTTGGGTCTGTGGGGTGTGCTCGGCAGGTGTTTTTCGCCGGTGGGCTCTGCAGTCATGAAATACGGGCTGGTACACCCATGGGGATGCTACTTTAAGGCTGTTATGAGCTGCATCCTGTAGTCTGATTTACCTCTGTTCAGGAGCAGTCATGTCCCTTGATATCTTAATGGAGTGTCTGCGCGTGCCTGTACCCATCGTCAACACAGCGCAGGCTTCCAAGGGTGGTACAGGACTGCTCTAAAGGCAGGTGAAGACAGTGCTTCTCTGGGTCCTCCCCAGCACCTTCGGGTGTTTCTTTTTCTTCTTTGCCTTAACTAGGCTGACCCTGGAGAAAGGTCCAGTGACGGTGAGGAAAGACCCACTGACCACAGGGAAAGTCCTGTTGACAGTGGGAAGACTACAACTTTGGATTCTCTCTTGAGGGCACATAAGACCGTTATGGCGAAGCTTGGCTGTGTTGGAGTGGCACTGTCTTCATCTGTCCGTGGGCAGGGGTGGTTGGGTCTGTGGGGTGTGCTCGGCAGCTGGAGGGTGGTGTTTTCGCGGTGGGCTCTGCAGTCATGAAATACGGGCTGGTACACCCATGGGCGGGGGATGCTACTTTAAGGCTGTTATGAGCTGCATCCTGTAGTCTGATTTACTCTGTTCAGGAGCAGTTATGTCCCTTGATATCTTAATGGAGTGTCCTGGCTGCCTGTTCCCATCGTCAACACAGCGCAGGCCCCCAAGGGTGGTACAGGACTGTTCTAAAGGCAGGTGAAGACAGTGCTTCTCTGGGTCCTCCCCAGCACCTTCGGGTGTTTCTTTTTCTTCTTTGCCTTAACAGGCTGACCTGGAGAAAGGTCCAGTGACGGTGAGGAAAGACCACTGACCACAGGGGAAAGTCCTGTTGACAGTGGGAAAGACTTTCAACTTTGGATTCTCTCTTGAGGGCACATAAGACCTTATGGCGAAAGCTTGGCTGTGTCTGGAGTGGCACCGTCTTCATCTGTCGTGGGGAGGGGGTGGTTGGGTCTGTGGGGTGTGCTCGGCAGCTGGAGGGTGGTGTTTTTGCCGGTGGGCTCTGCAGTCATGAAATACGGGCTGGGACACCCATGGGGATGCTACTTTAAGGCTGTTATGAGCTGCATCCTGTAGTCTGATTTACCTCTGTTCAGGAGCAGTTATGTCCCTTGAATCTTAATGGAGTGTCCTGCGCGTGCCTGTACCCATCGTCAACACAGCGCAGGCCTCCAAGGGTGGTACAGGACTGCTCTAAAGGCAGGTGAAGACAGTGCTTCTCTGGGTCCTCCCCAGCACCTTCGGGTGTTTCTTTTTCTTCTTTGCCTTAACTAGGCTGACCCTGGAGAAAGGTCCAGTGACGTGAGGAAAGACCCACTGACCACAGGGAAAGTCCTGTTGAAGTGGAAAGACTCAACTTGGATTCTCTCTTGAGGGCACATAAGACCGTATGGCGAAAGCTTGGTGTTCTGAGTGGCACCGTCTTATCTGTCCGTGGGCAGGGGTGGTTGGGTCTGTGGGGTGTGCTCGGCAGCTGGAGGGTGGTGTTTTTCGCCGGTGGGCTCTGCAGTCATGAAATACGGCTGGTACACCATGGGGATGCTACTTTAAGGCTGTATGAGCTGCATCCTGTATCTGATTTACCTCTGTTCAGGAGCAGTTATGTCCTTGATATCTTAATGGAGTGTCCTGCGCGTGCCTGTACCCATCGTCAACACAGCGCAGGCCTCAAGGTGGTACAGGACTGCTCTAAAGGCAGTGAAGACAGTGCTTCTCTGGGTCCTCCCCAGCACCTTCGGGTGTTTCTTTTTCTTCTTTGCCTTAACTAGGCTGACCCTGGAGAAAGGTCCAGTGACGGTGACAGGGTTCGTACGGTTTTTAAAGGTCGGTAAAAGTTTGTAAAATCACCACCTCATTTTAAGCCCTTAAAAAGTCAGTAAAAAACAGCATTCTAGTCAAAGGTTTGTAAAAGTCTTTAATTTTCATCAACTGAGCAGCTATTTCATCTTCCCAGCTTATATTCTGCCGTCATCTGCAAACGAAATCAAACTGCTGCCGCAGATTCTTTTAAATTTTACAGAAAACTTGATAAA
The DNA here is from genome assembly GCA_018398815.1 of Conus ventricosus. Classification (NCBI taxonomy): domain Eukaryota; kingdom Metazoa; phylum Mollusca; class Gastropoda; order Neogastropoda; family Conidae; genus Conus; species Conus ventricosus. Next base: position 24,383 of record JAFLJL010001009.1, read on the forward strand.
AAAAAAAAAAAAATCGCGAATCGTTTCTGAACTTGACCGGTTTGAACTGGCTTGGTAGCAGACGACGCAAGGGAGATAATTAACGAGGCCTAACGCTCTTGTCTGTGCACATCCGGTATTCGATGTGAAGAAAAATGCCGGGCTCGTGCCTATTTAGAGCTTCTTGGCTCACAAAGCCGGAATTTTCTCAGTGGCTGAGGCGTGACCCTGCAAATCCAAGGGCTGCATACTGCCACATCTGTGCGAAAACGATCAACGTTTCGTCATGGGCGAGAAAGCTGTTATTGTTCACAGTCAAGGTAAGCATCGATTTTTTTATGTGCGATCTTCTAGCTGAGGCACCCCCCCTACAGTGAAACCGGGTCGGCTTCTTAAGTTCTATTTGCCACTAAACTTCAAGACGCTTCTAGACGATTGTCACTTTTTTTGCCGTTGACGCAATCTCAAATCTGGCAAACTTCCGCTACATGCAGATTCCGATTTCTCTCTCCACTCCACTTGTCTGGTTGCGCTCACTTGATTACACATGCCCATAAACGGCACACTGCTTTCTCTGTCTTTCTGTCTTCTCTCTCTCTTCCCCTCTCTCTCTCTCTCTCTCTCTCTCTCTCTCTCTCTTTCTCTCTCTCCTCTCTTTCTCTCTCTCCCCTCTCCCCCCTCTCTCTCTCTCTCTCTCTCTCTCTGTGAGTCTCTCTCCCCAAAACACACTTGTTTCTGAGTAACTTTATCTTATCTTTGCAAGTTTCTCTCACACTCTTTTCATCTCTGTGCCCCCCCCCCCCTCCATTCCACCACCTCCTCTCTTCAAATTCTGTCTTTACTAGGTGTTGCCATGCATATCAAAAACATAAAACAGTACTATAGACTATTTAAGCATTTGTCTTGATGGTCACCACACCACACACACCACACAAAGCGCACGCGCACACAAAGCGCACGCGCGCGACACACACACACACACACACACACCACACACACACACATACACACGCATGCACGTATGCAGCACGCACGCACCACACACACACACCCCACACACACACACACACCCCACACAGACACACACACACACAACACAACACACACACACACACACAAATATAAAGTTTCAGCATACCATCAAGAACATGCATTTTTAAATTGACAATTTCTTCTTTTAATATTGAACAGGCCAGAAGCACAAGAAGAATGTATCTGCAACACAAGCTTTGGCTCCCATCAGTAGCTACAGTGCTTCCTCTGGGGTGATGCCAAGCGAGTTCATCCAGCACCCGGCCACAGGTATCAACGCGACACTACCCAACGACATTGTCTCCAGGGACTCTTCTTTGGACATGTACAAAAAAGTGACTCTCTGAAAGCAGAAAAATGCTGTGGACACTGAAAGCATTGATAGTCATTACAGCATGAAATCAAGTAGTGACAATCGGGGATGTGTTTGCTGCTATGTTTCCTGATAGTGCGATAGCTCAGTCATTTCAATGTGCGGAAGCAAAAACCACATCCCTCTACACATTTGGACTTTCCCCATACTTCAAAAACAATGAAAGACCAATCAAACAGCAGACTGAGTATGTTCTTCTGTTTGACGAGACACTAAACCAGCATCTTCAAGAGAAGCAGATGGATATATATATCCGCATATGGGAGAAAGAGCATGTCAGGACTGCCTTCTTGAGCTCCAAGTTTCTTGGCCATGCCCCGCTGAGGACATAAAAGGTGCACTTGGTCCAGTTATTCAGGAGTTGGGCCCTTCCCGTCTCCTCAGATATCTATGGATGGTCCAACGTCAACAAAAAAGTCCACAGACTACTACAGGAGGAGGTTGAAACCTCCACTGGAAACAAAAAGATCTGGTTCGTGTGTCATGCCGCTGGGCCTTGAAATTTTGTGAAAGGGTTTTTTAAAAAGTATTTAAAAAGTTTGTAATTTTTAAAGAGAAAAATGAGTAAGAAACCCCGGGTGAAAGGAAAGACCCACTGACCCAGGGAAAGTCCTGTTGACAGTGGGAAAGACTACAACTTTGGATTTTCTCTGAGGGCACATAAGACCGTTTTGGCGAAAGCTTGGCTGTGTCTGGAGTGGCACCGTCTTCATCTGTCCCTGGGCAGGGGTGGTTGGGTCTGTGGGGTGTGCTCGGCAGCTGGAGGGTGGTTGTTTTTCGCCGGTGGGCTCTGCAGTCATTTAAATACGGGCTGGTACACCCATGGGGGTGCTACTTTAAAGGGTGTTATGAGCTGCATCCTGTAGTCTGATTTACCTCTGTTCAGGAGCAGTTATGTCCCTTGATATCTTAATGGAGTGTCTGCGCGTGCCTGTACCCATCGTCAACACAGCGCAGGCCTCCAAGGGTGGTACAGGACTGCTCTAAGGCAGGTTGAAGACAGTGCTTCTCTGGGTCCTCCCCAGCACCTTCGGGTGTTTCTTTTTCTTCTTTGCCTTAAAATAGGTGACCCCGGAGAAAGGTCCCGTGACGGTGAGGAAAGGGCCCACTGACCACAGGGAAAGTCTGTTGACAGTGGGAAAGACTACAACTTTGGATTCTCTCTTGAGGGCAATAAGACCGTAATGGGGAAAGCTTGGCTGTGTCTGGAGTGGGACCGTCTTCATCTGTCCGTGGGCAGGGGTGGTTGGGTTTTGTGGGGTGTGCTCGGCAGCTGGAGGGTGGTGTTTTTCGCCGGTGGGCTCTGCACAGTCATGAAATACGGGCTGGTACACCCATGGGGATTGCTACTTTAAGGCTGTTATGAGCTGCATCCTGTAGTCTGATTTACCCCTGTTCAGGAGCGTTATGTCCTTGATTCTTAATGGAGTGTCCTGCGGTGCCTGTACCCATCGTCAACACAGCACAGGCCTCCAAGGGTGGTACAGGACTGCTCTAAAGGCAGGTGAAGACAGTGCTTCTCTGGGTCCTCCCCAGCACTTTTGGGTGTTTCTTTTTCTTTTTTATCATTCTAGGCATAAACATATCAGTATGGTTCGGCGACAAATTTGCACGTAGAACAAGGCTTTTTCATTCCCCCCTCTCACTCCCTTCCTGCCTCTTCTCCCCCTTCCCCAATCCCTATACTCCCAAAAGCTATTCAACTTTTACGAGTAATATGTCAGCGAGTTCCATACTTGGATGACCTTTGACTCCCGTGTGTTGGATATATACTGTTCAAAAAAAGTTAAGGACCAACATTTCACTGACTTATAAAAAAGAAAATTGGGAAGTGATCAATCTCCAAGTGTAACATGAATTTACTGAATATGTGAAAAGTGTGTAAAGACAATGACAAGTCCGAGGATTCAACAAACTGGAATCGAGCGCAGTACAAACACCCCCACCCCCAAATCTGAAAGTCACAGGAGGAGTGTTTGTTCAATGTCATGGTTAAATACGTGTGTGTCCCCCGTTATTGGCAAGGCATTCAAGGCAGCGTTGTCGCATGGAGTTCACCAGTGTGCGCAGAAAGGCCTGGGGAACAGCAGCCCACTCCCGCTGGAGTGACTCAAACAGCTAACCCAGGTTAGCAGGAGGAGGACGACGCCTTTGCAGTCTCCAGCCCAGCTCATCCCAAAGATGTTCGATGGGGTTCAGGTCTGGGCTGTTTGCGGGCCACTGCATTCTGTTGACACCAGCAGCTTGGAGAAACGTGTTTACTGCTCTGGTGCGATGGGGGCGTGCATTGTCGTCTTGAAAGACTGCCTGAGGTCCAAGCTGTTGAAGGGCTGGCAGCACCAGGGGTTGCAAAATCTCTGTTTGGTAGCGAACACCATTCAAGTTCCCTGCCACTTGTGGAAACCGTTCTTAGGGTGCTTATCCCCCCAAAAACATAACGGATCCCCAAAAATTGGGGTTCCTTTCCAGGCAGCTTTTCCAAAAAAGCCCCCCACGCGTTCCAACCCTGTTCCTTTATCAGTGGACCAGACGAACCGGCTCGTCTTAAACATCATTTACCCACTGTTCTGTGTCACCACATGCTGCGTGCACCACCCCGGGCATGTGCCTGTGGGCATCATCAAACGGGTCTTAGCGGGCGTCGGCACGGAGGTTACGGCGTGGGGCGGTTGATGGTCTGATCACTAAAACATTTGGGGGGGCACCAAAGGGCGAGTCTGATTTTTGTTTCACTTGCTGTCTTTCTTGGTTCTGCCTTTAAATGTATCGCCCCCTTGTGTGTTGTTATTCGGGGTCGACCAAGGTGGATTCTTGTCTCTTCTGTGTCTTAAAGCTTGTCTGGTTGAAAACCCAACAGAGGTGAACCCCCCAATCTCTGTGCCACTTCCCAGACGCAACCCTTCTTGTAGGGGACCATCCTATTGTTTCTTCCTCGACCAGCTCTTTCTTTTTCACTGGAGGCATCTTTTTCATTGCATTTTTTCGTCGTACAGGGGCTTTTAAAGACTTTTGGTTAGCAACTTTATGACCTACAGCCGATTTATGGGTTACCTTTTTTTTTTTCAGCACTGCTCCCTCCCAAACAATCAAAATTTCCCCCAAATTTTTTCCCAAAAAATGACAAGTCGCAACCAGTTTTTAAAGGGGCATGAGAAATGTGTGACACAAAATTGCAGTTGCTGCATTCACTACATTTGTCGGTGGTTCAATTGTTTGGACCACAAAGGCGGTAAAAGTGAATTTTTGTAATTTTTAAAAAAAAGTTTTGTGCATTCCTTTTGGCCCTTTAAACTTTTTTTGAACAGTAACATTTGGTTTTAAAAGAAAAAGGGGTAATACTTGTTCAAGCTCCCCCAAATTTTTTTGGGCCGCCCCCCCCTTTTCACAAAAAAAACACCCCTTTCAGCTATTTTTTAGCCAAATTAAACCCCGTTTTTAAACAAAATTAACAAAAAAACCCTCTAAAAATTGAGGGAATCCCCCTTAAAATGGGGTTGTGCAAATAAGTTTTGATTGTAACAAAAGATATTTTCCCTTCTCTCCCGGAAAAAAAATTTTTAAGGGTTTACGTCCCTCTTCTACCCAGCACTATTAAGGGGGGGATTTTGAGGGGAAATTCGTAAAAAAATTGTTTTTGGGGCTTCTAATCACTTCAATAAAAAATTTGGACACAGCTTCTTTATAGAAAAGGGGAAACTTTTGAAAATTTTATTGATATATCATTAGAAGAAAAAATTATGATTTTATTATAAATCATAACTAGCAAAAGGTAGCGATCCCCCCCCCCATAAAGTCCCAAAATTATTAAAGGATTTTGATTTTTTTTTTTGTTTTCACCGGGTGTCCTCCTGTGTCAATAACTATTTACAAAAGTGTTATTGTTTAGTAGTTTTTTGGTACTACCCTAATTTGACAATTTTTTTTGGGGTTTTGTAAAAACCATTTCAAAAAATAAAATCATGAAAAATTTATCTTACAAAATTTGAGGGTTTCTTTCACACAGCACCCCTTTTTTTACTAAGTGTACAAATTTTTAGGTCTATAGCTTTATTGTACCCAAAGAATTGGGGGGGGGGGCAATTTGGACCCACAAAAAAATGTACGTTTTGAGAAAAAGGTGTCAAAATTTACTTTTTTTTAAATGTATACACTGGAAAATTAAAGATACTTTTTCACAACAACACACGGCCTTTTTGGGGTTTCACAGCATCATGACAGGCTTTTAAAGCCCCCACAACCAAGCGGGGCCCTTACGCTCCAATTTTTTTGGCGCCCCTTCGCGAATGTTTTTAAATTCCCCTTCGTTTTGCTTGGCACCTCTGAACTCCTTTTGGTGGCCTTCTTCACTCTCCCACATTTTCCCTGCTCACATATCTGCAGGGGGGTTTTCACAGCTCCAGCGATGCATATGTCCAACAAGGTTTAAACCCCCGGTTAAATTCGGACGCTATACTGGTGCGTGTCAACAGCAAGGGGGGCCCACCTTCTTTGGGGCAGATACCCAGAGCAAAGAGTAAAACTCCTTTTTTTTGAGTTTTTCCAGCAAGCATCCCGAGATGGAGGACCCCCAATCTTTCATAGTGGGTGCAATGTCCCAATGTCAGCAGGCAAGGGGTCATTGGGGGGGTTTGCGCTTCTTTGCACATCTTTTGAAGAACCCAAGAGAGCGCCTCTGGACACAGGGTTTGGGGTTTGGGGTTGTATCTGTCTGATGGTGTGGAAGAGGCGGGCCCACACTGCTTTCTTATGTCCTCCAGATTCCCTCATTTTTTGGATAATCCCCTAATTTTGGGTAAGTTTTTTTATCCTGGCGTCTAAGCTTCCCACGCCCCCCAATTGGTTGGCTTTGACTTTTTTTTGGAACCAAGTTTCTCAATGGGGTGCCCATTCTTTTTGTAACAGGTTCACACCCCTTATTTTCTCAAGGGGGTGCCACCGTATGGTCACCTAAAATCACACGCTTTAAATTTTTGGCGTCGCCACTCCCAACATTTCGGGTTCAAAAACCATGAAACCCATTGCCGTTAAAAAATTTTGACAGCTCCCTCCATTTCCATAGCCCGAAGGCAGTCAATGTTTTTCTGGCACTGCTGCGAGGGGTCATGGGCCCCTGCTCATAATGGCGTCCCTGCTTTGGTCAGACTCACACCCGGCAGTAATGCTAAGGTTATAAATCCACTGTGAGGCCTGTCATGGTCTCTAATGACAGTCACACAGTTATGAAGTGTGCCTCTCTTATGCCAGAGCCGTCGTAGGACACAGAAATGTTCACACACCATCTTCATCGGAATACCAAGTTCATATCTGCTAAGTCTTAATGGTTGCGCCTCCTGAGGTGTCTGTACGTGATCGCTTCACTCCATATGGATTCCTGCTTATAAAAATACCATGTAGACTCATCATGTGGTGGTAAGCCAACAAGGAACTGTCTCCTGATCTGTGTAAAAATGATAAGCACATACCGATGCAGAAGTACGATTCGTCGGTTGATATGTAACCTGTGTGGTGGAGCCAGTCTTTTTGAAGTCAGTCCCAAGACATCCTCCGCAGTCGAGCGCATACTTCAACGGCACGAACTGGCGGAATGCTTCCTCTTATGCAGCCAGTCTAAAACACATGCAGCACACACCACACAAAATGTATAATCTTATAAGTGAAATTAAATATAGTAACAGTGAAACACACCACACACCACCTTCCAAACACACACACGTTGCATTCATTACAAACACTCACACACACACCACACATGTCATTCACACAACACATTCACTTACACACCTTCATTCACGTCCACCCCCTACTTCACCACAAACCCCACATATGTATTTCACACAAACGGTTCACACACAACACACACAAAACACACAGAGTCTTACAATTAAAATGTTGCAAACATTGTGATAAAAATTGCAGTGAACACACAGTCATTATTATTTATTCACAAACACACACCCTTCACTTCATCTTGCATAAATAGTTTCAACTTTACAGCTTTGTGCATTCTGGACAGAAAGTCGGCGATGATCGTCTGCAAGCACCAATTCATTAGCAATTCACTCTTCAGAGTGGCGTACGACCTCTGCACCTTCTTCCAGAACATCTGTGTCAGCATCACTAGAGGTCTTCTTTGAAAATTAAGATAGTGTCGTTTCGATGCTCACCAGTGACACCATCGAAGTTGATGATACCCGTCGAAGTTGATGGCTTGGTTCGTTTTCAGCCAAACTAGTACTGCCTGTCGCTTGTTAAGGCTTCTCATGCTCTGAACGCGTTATTGCTCTCCTCGTGCACAAAACTTTCGAACTTTCTAGAGGCTTTCTAAACTTTCTTCCTGTTTTTGTCTCTTTGATTCGCTTTGAGAGTAAGTAAAACAGTCGGTCGCGATGCTTGAAATGTTTTTGCTAAGAATAGCGTCAGCCGATGTTGAGTTACCAGGCACAAAGCCAATCAGAAGCGCAATACGTCCGTGATCGACAGACAACCTGAGCTTTGATTTAGTAGTAACTATACTCATTTCTATTCTTGTAGCTTCTACCACTGTTTCTAGTGCAGACGAAAACGGTCAGTGACCGATTAGATATTGAGCTTTTCACAAGTGGTTACACACCGCAATTGTAAACGAAAGATCGTATCTAAGTGCGAAAATGGCGAATTCTGAAAAATAAATTTTATCGTGAATTGTAGGACAATACTTCCTAAATAAATATAAAAAATATTTAGGGATTAGTTATGTAAAAAGCAACCAGGAAGTATTATAGAGGGTTAACTCACCAAACGGCCCAAACCCAAAAACATTTTTAGCGATTTGGACTGAATTCCACTCAAGTCCCCCTTAATAAATCAGAACAAACAACTAGCCTTCCATCTTGATTAGTTATTTTTACATCCAATGAATTTATAGGCCCCTCAATTAATTATTTAAATTGACTGTTTCCATCAAACCTATATAACTGATAATCGCAAAAACCCCGCCTTAATTGACGGCAGTGCTCGTAGAACTGTAGATGGCTGGCCATTAAACAAATTAGTATTTGTTTTAATTCATTTAAATGGACATACAACATTGGGTTCATGAGAAATCAGATGATTTATTACCTTAAATTGCCAGATGTTTTCTCTTGTGCTAAATTTATAAGATCTGTTACTACTGTGGAAGCCCAAGATTCGAGCAAGGCCTCTAGGAAAAGTGTACTCTCTTCTTTCTTCTAGTGGAAATTCATAGTAATCTGAGGTTTGCTTCGTTGATTGTTAACAATATGCCAAATTCGCTAAGTACTTCTTTTAAAGAACAAAGTTGTAATAACCTTCTGGTATTGTTATATGGCTTATTTGATTGCCCACCTCGTTACTAATATTAATCCGGTTATTTTGAGCCCCTTCAGATATGTTAATCCATTTTACTTTAAAACCAATTTCTTTAAGGGCAACCCTATAATCACCACGCCAATTGACAATTGGATACGTTAGAACACACGTTTGTTTGTTGGGTTATAGATGTACATCTTTTTTATAACTATTTTAAAACTATTTAAAATGGAACCTTTTAAATATAACGAAAGTGCCACTTACAATGTAGGAGCGTTTTATAACCCCAAATCTTTGGACTTAAGCAATTTAACCATTGCAGTAGATGAATCATACGGCTTCCGGTTAGACTTGTAAACCGCTAACTAAATATTTAAATCCGCCAATAAAGAGTGACAGAGTGCCATCAGCATGGTCATCCCACCCTATGGCTTTTTTCCAGAATCAGTTCAATTTTGCCATTTACTGCGCAACTACTAGCTGTGGTGTTTCATATGCAAACCATTTAAACCATCCTAACCTTTTAGTAAGGTCAGTATATAACTTTCATGTTTATTACCAGTACAGACGAATACTAACTGAACTACAAGTGCCCCTCCTAACGACAACGCGTTTAATCCATTTAAAAACCTAATGGACACTAATGCATATGAAAGAATCTGCAACGAATTTACATTAATCCTTCAACTGATTTTAGACAAAAGTTAGACCGCAATCATGGGTTAGGCACATTGTATTTGTGGGGCGAACGTAGAAAATTTATTAATTATGACTACTGGCCTGGCCACACCTTTTTCAACCAGACAAACAAGTTCGATTAGGTCAATTGAACAAAAACACCCTGATGCCTGGACAAATTTATCTTAGATGAAAGTGAAGGTCTAACAATGCCAGGAGTGCAAAGACTCAATGACTCCATACGGACATACGTTTGGTGTCTATTAGGAGCGCAAGCACAGACCAAGTCTAGCATAGTGGATCAATCCACAGGCTTTGATGCCAGAAAACAATTTCTAGCTAATTTAGAAGATGCTATTAACTCAGCTGTTGATTTGCCCTCTAGCATACAAAGGTATCAAGACGTTCTTGCACATGCTAGGTCAAAGGTTGACTTTGTTGTAGGCCATGGATTATACATGCTACTCTGACCTTAGACTACAGATTGGCATGATACAGAATTATAAAATGAAATCCTCATAGCTGAGACGATCAAAACTTAGGACACAATCAAGGCTTAAACACAAGGCCTGCTCCATCCATTTTAAAAAAAGTACCTAGCCCTGAGAAAGCGATCCAGTTATAAGCGCCCCACAACCAGAAAAGCAGCCCAGAAAGCACGCCACCTGTAATGTACCTCACCCTGACAGCCACACTAGCGAAAAGACAGCCCTTGTTGTATTTTTAACTTTTACTGGATTAGCCATACTTTTTTCATTAAAAATTAATCCAGCAGCTAGCACTCCTAACGTCACAGATGGTCAGCCATATAACCAGCAACTTTGCCTATAGAAGACTAACAACACTGCCTATTATGCCAGGCAGAGCATCAAGCGCTTTGGCAGCTAACTTCTTTAACAGGTTTGCTAGATGAATGTAATTGTTTTCTAATCCAACTTTTACCAGGCTGAGGCGTTGGAGGCTACTGGTCCTGTTGGCGCACCGCCTGTTAAAGCATAAACGATGTGTGGAGATAGCAAACCCAACAGCCGTTAATATACTAACTATTGTAATCCCCTATTCCTGAACAGAGTCCTTATTCTTTCAGCTAGCTCTTCTCTGTTTATCAGACGCGTTTCTAACCTAATTTTTCTTAATCCTTTAATTCTTGTATTTTCTCTTGTATTCTAGCCTTTTCTTCTGACCCTAAATTGTTATCGTCTGCATCAGCCAGGTATTTTTTTCTTCTTCTATCTCTCTATCCAGATCACCAAGTTTTGCTAAATTGTTTTTCTAGTTCGCCCCTTATTGACTTTAGACGTTCATTAAGAGCCAGGAGGTCACGCATAGGCAATGGAGAATCGTCAATTGTTTCTAATTGTGTCTCCTCATTAAAACTCGTCTCAATTTCTGCTAATAGTTCTTCTGCTCTTCTAATTGATTCATCTGCTGTTCGATTTAATTCTTGAAGGGGAATGTTTTGTATTTCAAGTGTGTTGGCACTCTTGCCCAAAGTTTTGTAAAAAAAACTAACGGCTTCGGCTCTATTCTCTAAAAGGTTTAATTGCAGCAGGGGGGGTCTCGTTTAATTGTTTTAGACTTAAAAACTTGGTTGTGTCTGACTTTTTAGTAACTCTTACACGGTCTCCTGCACTGGTTCTTATATACAAAATGCTCACCATCTTCCTCAAAAATCATTAGGATCAACTACGTCTGGTAGCTCTCGTCCTATGATTCTATAGAATGATTGAATTCTTTCTCGCAATAGTTCTTGACGCTGTCTAGGGAGTAAAGAACCTGCTTCTTTAAACTCTTCTCGCAATGAAGGGCGCAGTTCTGTTTCATCTTCTTCTTCTTCAACAGGATCAATCGCGTCATAATCTTTAGACATATTTTTTATTTATATTCTTTTTTGTTTTATAAAAAATGAACTCCTACGGTTGTGACCTCGATCCATACAGAAAAGAGAAGGAACCCCATGGCGTAAAAGGCAAAAGACTAACTGTAATAGTGTAAATACCCCATCAACAGTTCAACCTGGACAAGCTTTAATAGTTAAGTTCCCTGATCTTGGCGCTGGCGATGTTATAATGCCAGGCACTTCTAAACTATCATTCAAATAGATATTACATCGACAGATCCCAATGCTACTGTTGTTGCTAATTTGGGGCAGAGCAATCGTTAAACATATGGCAATCAAACTGGAGGGTAGAGAAGTCTTTGTACTAAGCGCGGCAGACATTTTTGCCCTCTATTCTGATCTATGGCTGCCTAAAAAAGAAAGAAAAGAGAAAGTTTATCAGGAATACAAGGCCCAAACGGCCTCAAGCACAGGCTTAAAGCGGAGGATGCAAAGGATGATGTTAAGATAAGGCAGTAGCAGAAGCATTTGGCAACAGATTCTGCATCCCTCTAGATTTTGAACTGTTAAAGACGCATATGCCAAATTACCAAGGGCGCACTAAAAGAAAAACTTACTTATGAAACTGACATTTAATCCTAGCGATTCTGTTGTTCTGTCTGAAGACCCTTTATCCAAATACACAGTTAGCGACATTTCTCTTGAGTTTGATGTTGTTACTAACCCTGAACTGGCCAGAACAATCTTAACCCAGTATAAAAATAAAACAGTTATTTATTATGAAAGAGTTATACACTCCACTACAGAAAATAGAAACAAGCGAGACACTCTTGGAACATGCATCTAAATCAGTCTCTGAAGTCTTTAAAAGGAATTTTGTTCTTGTTTACTGAAGAAACAACTCCTTTCAAAGAGAATCAGAAGCGTTTTATAATCAAAAATTGAGAAGGTTGACTGTGCAATACATGGCAAGTCTGATCAGTTGTATTCGGGTCGCGGACTTTTACCTCACCAACACTTTGATGAAATAAGAAAGTTGTTCGCTGGAGGTAGCAAAGAGATCCTGCAGTTGATCGTGTATGTAAAAAACTTCGCCTTTATGATGTAAGACTCGAAGGACTACTTAATAACTAAATATGGGCTGTGGCTGGATTTAGATCCACATTTGACAACAGATTGTTTGGAAGTGGAGAAAGGGTAGGGCAGATGGTATAAAAATATAATATTCACAAGAAAAAACAGACTGAAACGCCCAATAAAAATGCATGTTTTTATGGTTTGTGATGCTCAGCTAAACATTGAAGAAAACAGGCTAAAAGACGTGGCTTATTAAAATGCAGAAGAAATATTCTAAAAAAAACAGATGGATAGTTTGAAGTTTCTGCCAAAGATCCGCACTGTTCTCTTATCTGCGGGATTACAGGGTGTGGGAAAACTGTCTTCGTACTTGATTTGTTACAAACAATATACAGGTTTCATTACGAGCACATTGTTATATTCTGCACAACCATTAAGCACAACAAGTCTTACAAAGAAAGGAAGTTTATTTGGACAGACGATAATATATTTTTAGTTGATCCTAGCGACAAACTGAGTGATTGTTTAGAACATTACTATAGACTATTTGAGGGAACTGAAACCTTGTTTATTATTGATGACTGTTCAGCTGAACAAGACATTGTTAAAAAAAGAAAAGCTCTGTCAAAGCTACTTTTAGCGGCCGCCACGCCTTAGTTTCTGTGTGGCTCTTAACTCAAAAATACAATGCTGTCATAAAAGACTTTCGATCGCAGTTAAAATCGTTGTATTATTTTACACTAAGGACAAAGATAGTTTTGAAGAATGTTTAAGTGAAAATTATATTATAAGGGACAAAGATGAGTGTCACGGTTCACCCGGTTAAGGGTGAACAATGACGTAGCATGGGAAGAGGGAGAACCCGCAAGTACCTGACCTCAAGCGCACAAATCAAACACCAGGCAAGAGATAGACAAACCACAACATTTATTCACATTAAATAGATATTGATGAGAGATGAAGAGGCGGGGCCCTAACTAACTAGATAGAACAGTGATGATACTAAATCTCCCACCCTAACCCAATACAGCACCCAGGAGGACCTAAAACCCCCAACCTACCCCACACTACTGAAGCCCGCAGGGAAAAGGGAAATGTGTACAATGATAAACACATGAGAAAAAAAAACAGTCCTTTAAAAAAAAAACTATTTGGAAAACAACACTAATGACCCGTCGAAGAGAAAAAAAAAAAACAACAACAACAACATCAAAACCTAAAAAAAAAAAACATATTCCAGCCAGTTCACTTCTTTGATACGCCTGTCTGCTCTTGTCTCGATTCGTCTTCTTGGGCTACCTTGAGTCTCAATCACCTCTCAAACCCACAAAACCCTCGATCCAGCAGCAGCGCCCCCCTCACTGCATCGCTCATGATGTTCGGGACCGAGGCGGAAGAAGGAAAATGCCAACATCACAATCGGACCTCACCGTCCCCAGGCGCAGCTGTGTTGTCTCGGCCAAAGGGAGCCGGTCAGGGCGTGGACGACCAGGAGGTGGAGGTGGCAGTTGAAGGCCCGGGGAAGAAAAGGCGGAAGGAGGGGAAGGAAAGGGAAAAGTGCGGACATATATAGTGAGAACACCTATACGGCTGGTCGCGGAAACAAGAAAGGGGGGGGGGGGGGGGGGGGGGGGGGGGGGCGCAGTGAAGGCAAATGTGGGGAAGGGAGGCAACATGACACAAGGAGCGCCCTACACCTAACTCTATATAATTCACTGGCATCCAGGCACAATAAAACCATACCTACAAAACTCTACTATTCTTCTCTTCTTCTTCGTTCGCTCGACAGGAACCCCAGATGGACTGATGAAGGCTGCCGCCGGCGGAGGTCCCCCAGAGACCCGTAGAGCTTCTCCCTCATCACAGGGCCCGGCACTCTTCCACCCTGGCGGGTCTCACGGCGAGCACCACATCGAGATCTCCAAGGTTGTCTGTCATGTGAGGGGGATGCGTTGTGCTGCCATTAAGCCCCTGACAAGTCAGGACCAGCCATCCGACTTCAGGCTCTTGCCATTTAATCCCAGGCTGGGGTAAGGCTTGGAGCAGTGTCAAGGTGTGTCCACGCGCGGTGGGCCTGCACACAGTTCCTTCCTTTCTCGGTGGGAGCCTTACTCCTCCATCTGGACTGGTCTAGCCTGCGCTTTCCTATTGGGAGCGAGATCTAGTTTTAATATAGCGCCAGTATTCCGCTCCTGCCGCGTTGTGAAAACAATCTGCCCATGTCCCCCTGAGGAAACAACCCACATTAACGTGGCGAGAAGGTGCGACTACGGTTTTCACCCTTTCTTAATAGAAAAAGGGATCTTCGCAGATCAAACTCTCTACTTATAGAGGACACTTTGAACTAAAAAAAAAAAAATTAATCGGAATCACCCTATGAATGGCAGTATTTAAAAGAAAAACTGATGGTTACATTTAAACCTACAAACGTGTAAATACAGAGTTGAACCGAAAGAAAAACCACTGGCCCTAAACTATCCCAATCAATCAATCAATCAATTATTTTTGATTATAGGCCAGCAGACCAAGTAGTCTATAAGACTGTCTCTGAAACACAATCCATCAAACATCTTTGCAAGAGGGATGATATGAAAATAAAGCACGAAAATGATATCACCATTCGCTCTCCATACAACCCAACAAAACAGACAAGACAAGGGCGCCCGGTCACCATAAGGGAAAAAGGGGGAAGAGGGGGAAACACAAGAGACGCCCCCCAAAACAACTCCCTCACCAACCAACCCTCCCCCAGCCTCGACCATTAGGCGCCAAAAGGTAATGCCGTAAATATAAATTTACGCTGGAATGTTGAAACAAAAATAAAGAATCCTTGTGAATTTTTGAAAATAAATGAATGAAAATAAAATAACGATTTCAGCGCAAAAATGTGGTACGCTAGTCGACACCGAAAATGGAAGAGAGGAAAAAGGGGAACGAATGGAAACAGTTCCTGATATGTATGAATTACAACTCGCAATAAGTAGGATTCCACTAAAGAGGCTGTGACCGCTTGGAAAACGAACCCCAGAGTCGAATCGAAAAAAAAAAACATGAATGTCAAAATCTGACCAAAAGAAAACGTCTTCAACGTGACCAACGTACCACCAAATATTAATTTAAGACTTAACACTCACCACAACCACTCGTGCCAAAGAGGACGAAGTCGCCAGGTTACCACGTCTGGGGAGAGAAAACAGCCATGCAGACCGACCCTCCAGGAAGATGTCACCCCCAGTCTGACCCTCCTGTCCTCTGGCCCTCTCCAGTCTTCTTTAAGTGTTCTTTTTTTTTTATGTCTTCTTCTCAGGATCTTCCTTCTTCTTCCTTCGCTTCTCCAGACGAAATGATGATGTGGGGGTAAAAAACAAAAAGATGGTGATAAATGAGCTCCAGCAAGATGACGAGTCCTGCTCCAGTGGGCTGACTGCCCACTCCAGTTGCTATCTAGAATACAGGGACGAGGCCCTCTCCAACAAAATGATCAATGACTAGAAAAAAAACGAGATGACTCGATCACCCCCCAAATCAGAGTGTCCTAACTCACCCCCAAGCCCAACTTTTGTCCACCTTCCAATAGTGACGTAGGCGAGCGAGAAAACTGAGTGAACGCAAATGAATGGGACGCACGTGCAAAGACAGTGCACAGCGAGGGCTGGGGTGAAATAGCAAGCGACTGCTCAAAAACCAGTCGAGCAGTGTTTGCCCCAAGATTTGGTCCCTTCTAAAAAATGGGCATATAGGATGAAAATAATAGGGACAGAAACCTCCTCGCAAAGGGGTGAGAACGAAGGGTCACGCTTGACGCGTGACAATGAGCTAAAAAAAAGTAAAAGAGCAGTTAGAAAAATCTAAGCACGCTAAGCTATGCTTACGGACTGACCCCCCAGTTCAATACGTTTGTTTATTTTTATTTTAATATTAAAAAGAATGTCTCGAGGGCCAGAATCAAAAGCGCAGCTAGCTCCTAAATGCACTGCAGTAGAGCTAAAAGACCTAGCAGACACAACTGAGTTTGATCTAATAGGAGTGCCAGGAAATGTTTATGGATTTGAATACACAGATGATGGGGTTTACAAACGAACAGAAATTGAAGACAAAAAACGACAGCAATATCCTAAACTAGAACAAATAAGAAATCTAGAAACAACTGATTACGGCAAATATGAATACAGGCTTTATAAACAAGACAATAACTGGGTTTTGCGTCCTGAAATTGACTGGGATTTTAAATTTGACTTACGAAGCCCTAATGTATACTTTGATAAAAAACACATTTAGAAAAGCTTTGAATGCAGGGTCCCTGTCTTGCTAGTCTTGTCCCAGGAACACAAACAGAAAAAGCAGATTGTAATAGATAAATATAAGAGTGAATAGGTGTGAGCAGAAAGGAGGCCTTAGTGAAGTGGGGGAGACACAGTAAACCTAGAAATTTATTCCAAAAACCGCCAATGCCTAACACTGCTTCTTTGGATTTTTGTTTTATTAATTACCCTGGGGAGTCTAATTCTAGTTTGCCAGAACATGTGTAGCAAGGGGAGTACAATTTATCGTCCGGAAACTTGGATGGCCCTCTTGGCTCGTTATTGGTTATTACTAAAAAACGGAGATAAAATAAACACTTTTTCATCATTGACAAGGTTCTGTGAATGTTGACCAATGACAAACTAAACAGTACTCGCTTTATTTTTATTAAGTATGTTGATTTTATTGCGTTTTACTCTGTTGATGAGTGCTGCAGACGGGTTTATTAGTAGATATGTATAAGATTAATTTAAAAATTTAATCTTGGATTAAAAATGGAGGTTCAACGTTTAGATTGGAGCAATTACTGAACTTCAAAAGGAAAATAGAAAGTGACTTGGATAAGTATAGGTTACAATAGAAAAGAATATGCTAAAGCTTTTAAATACTCTTTCTTATTGTTAATTACTGGCCATCAGCTGAGCTAGCGCGCTACTGGGGTTGGTGCGGCCAGCCTCTTTAGCATTAGGGGGCCTTGGTTTGGGTTAGGGGCCGTGTCTATGATTGTTAGTGCTGTTTTAAAAAAATTAACTCTAATTACAAAGCACACTGCCATTGTTTGCCTTGGGCATCAGCCAAAATATTTGTTCAGTAAGATTAAGAATTAAGATTATCATTACAGGATGAATACATTACGGGTCGAAGAATGTCAGATGCTTATGGCGTGGTGAGGATTATAGACGGCAAAAAATTGAACTTTCTAAAAGGTGTGGAGAATGACTGTTACTTCACAACAGGTAGACACTGATGCAATTAAACAAGAACATTGAATAAACAAACACATGATCAGTTTATACCCATAATAGGCCAAAAAAATAAGTTTAGCAAAAAAAATAAATTATAGGTTTACAAAAAAAATAAATTACTATTTTTTTTATATTACTGTGTTTGGTGGTACAACTTGCAAACTATTCACGATACAAAGGATCTTTTAGGGGCACGCTTTTTAGAAGAAGAGTTTCTCTTAAATAATATACGGGAGGGGATGTTTCATAATTCTTTCAACACTTCATATTACGTCTACGCTCCATATAGGATCTGTAGCTCATAATTCTAACATAGCCCTCTGCCTCTCTAGGAGCATTCAGTATCTTAGTACAAAACGGCAAGAGTTTTTGAGTCCCCTTGCGCATCTTCAGTAATGCTAATTTTTTTTAATTAGATTGGTATACTGTTTTAAGGCCTGTTACTTTTAAGTTCTTCATTGTTCATGACACGTAAGACTGTGGCTAAATCTCCTAATCCATTCTGTGTTGCGTTCTCTACTTATCCATAATTTCTCTGTGATATTGATAGGTAAACAGGCGTTTCATCTAGATTCTTATTCAAGTTTTCTACTAGGGCTTTGATCGATGGTTGCCGGGGATCCCTCTCTTAACTGTATCATGCGCTTTAAAAAACAGGCTGGTTTACAGACCTTTAAACTCTTTTCCATCATCAACTTGATCATCCTAGGATATTTATTATGGGCCTCGCATGTATATTTGTTGTAAAGCCACAGCACAGCAGATGTGCTTTTATCCGTTAAGGCCTCAGCGTCTTTGTATCTTGAAGCCATGTCAACAAATGTCAGAGATATTAAACTTTTTTCTTCTAAACTTTGTCATGTGGAGTTACAGCAAAGTCCATTTGGTGGAGTCATTAGGAAACTGAGTTAACAAATCTAGCCTTATTATGCTTTTTGGGGGGCAGATATATTTGCCAAATTTGCCTGTTTTGAAAAGCCAGTCTTTCGCATCTGTTCAGGACACTCAAGCAGCTATACTCAGTTTTTCCAATCGCAGTCTTTCCTTTCCAATTACCCTTTAGGAGAATAATATATTTTATCCATATTTTTACCTATCTTCTTATGAATTTTAAACTATAATTTTTAGATTGAATTTGCGAGAAGAAAGATTGCTCCCATAGGCACCTATTATAAAGCCTATTCTGGTCTTCTGTTCTCAGATGGTTCATAAAAGTCATACAGGTTCTGGCGTGCCGATGTTAAAAACGTCTTGCCGTCACTAAGTAATACTATCATTGCGTCATTAGTCTGTAAATGGTGCTTGCATGCCCTGTTCTCTTAACTTTTATTAATAAAGGCTATAAGTGAGCAATTCGTCTTTTCTCGTAAGCGTACTTCTTGCCTTAGCTAAATCTTCTATTGCCTTCGTTATGACGTTCAGAGAACGGTATTATGCCGCTTTTGGGCTCACCCGCTCTCAACCGGCCTTGGCGGTCTCGTGCGGGCGACTCCAAGAAGCCGGCATAATACCGTTCTCTACTAAGCATGACTTTATAACCAAAAAATAATAACGACCTACTAATCTTACATACTGTTGTAGGTTACTCTGTTTTCCAATACTAATGTGACAAAACTTTTTAGATTTTAGTTTTTGCTTAATCCTATGTTTTTCCTGTTCGTTTTCAATGACATCATTTTCGCGAAACATTCATCAAATGAGTCTCTGTCTTCATGTGAAATAAAAACTACAGTCTTTATTTGCTCCTCTAAAGTCTTTTAAAAACTGAGTTATATTTCTGACATAAAATCCCACACAACTTATCCCAGCATTGTCTTCCACTGAAAGCCAGGTTCGACAAAGTGTTTCTTTTTTTACTATGTCTCCTTTTGCTGAAACAGTCATCTATAATATATAGTGTCTGCGTCCTTCAAACAATTTATTAAGTGTTCTAACACTCACTCAGTTTATTGCTAGATAACTAAATATTGTTATCATTGTCCTATAAACCTTCTTATCAATAATAGGCTTTGTTCCATTTTAAGTGTTGGACAGAAAATCAACATGTGATCAAAATTATAACGGTTAAACTGTTGTAATAGGTCGAGGACAAATATTGTTTTTCCCACAACCAGTTTGTCCAAAATTAATGAACATTGAGGAGGTTTTGTCATGAAAGTTTAACTGCTCCATAGTTTTATACAGAATTTAATCTAATCAGTTATTGTTTTTATTATGCTCTCTGTCAAAACTTGGTTCAGGAAAATTAAAACCCTACAGGCCTAAATGTGTAAGTTTAATCAATTCAGTTCTGTAAGATTGTTTCTATTTAAGTCAACATTGATTTTGTTGTTGTTGTTATTGCCGCCTTTATCCTCACCATTGTGAAGAACGGGGACTATGGTTACGTTAAGACGTTTAAGTCTAATTTTTTGCAGCTAATATTAATTCCTTTTATAAGGTCATCACGAACGCCCACAACCCCATCCCTCTCCACATCTTTAAAGACAGAAAAATTTCAAATATTCATTGTGATCGTGGTCTCCTAATTTTCTGCTTGGAATGAACTGTAATTTTGTAGGAGCTTTCTTTAAACCGTTTCTCTTTTGTGGAGGATGTACTGTTTTTCCCATACCGGTGTTATTTCAATTTCTTTCCGGCTATTGTCGTCTGGCATAGAATTACATGTAAAGGGACAGAGTTGAATGCTTTCTGAAACTTTTTTGACGGCTAAAAATGTAAATGGGCTTATGAATTCCTAATTTTATTTCCCATTCTAATATGCGTTCTAAGTGCATTTTGCGGTCTGGTTTTCGAACTATTTTTTTAGTCATACGGGCCACATTTTTTGCTTCTAGATTGCGCAGTTGTTCTTGTTTAGGAAACTTTTGTTGTCGCAACCCTTTTGCGTTTATAATCCACCATTCTTTAGTTACTCAAAACCATTACATTGGCTATGTCACCGTTCTGTTCATAGTCCTCAACGTCTGCAAGGTCTTTTTAATTTCTAAAGTTATACACCTTCACAGGTGCTAATGCAAATCCTGATTCATCTGGCCACGCGACTTATTTTTTAGTACAACTAATTATTTTATTTCCAAAAAATGTGCAGGTTATCACATTTTTCGACTTTTCCTGCTTTGTCCTGCGATTTTTATATTAATGATCCGACCTTCCACAAACTAATCTTTTAAACTGTAAATTAGGGAATTGTATCATTTCATAATCGCAATATGCTAGCTTTCCCTGATGAAGAGCTCTTAAACGTTGAGGGCCTTCCAAATATCATTATAAGTTTTCATCAGTGCTTAGCTCATCCAAATGAACATAGAGTAAATGAATGCTAAGCAAGATCGAGCGGTTTTCTCCCTATAAGTAGTTTTGTTATGGTGTAACTTCAAAATAGAAAAGGCTTTATTGTCAGTTGTAAAACCTAACATTTTAGCTAGCTCTCCTCCAAATGGTAACCTACTTCTTCTTCTTCAGGTTTGAAGGTCATCATTGTTTTAGATTCGCATTGTTAAGGTTTGTGAGTAATGTCAAAGTTACTCATTGCTAGCTTTTTGTGAGCAAACCCGTAAGAAACCAATCAGGTATTGTTATCTGGCTAAACTTTGCCCTGTTTTGCTTAACCTTTAGAATGTATTATTCTCCCTGGATTCTCTTATAGTTAATACCATACGACTTGTACAATATTTTCATGAAGCGCAAACCCATTCTGCTTCCGCAATTGTTATTAATTTGCATGTTCTATAACGATGGACCGGTCTTGAGTTTTATTGTTACAAACATTTTTTTATATATCAAATTAAAATGAGCGCCATTCAATATCTAATGCCAAAAATTTTCTGTTGGGCCGCCACTACTATCTTAAAACATCTAAGCAACCCCCGCCAATACTCTTGACCATTTCTGTGACTCAGGCTGACGCCTTTCAAGTAAAGGTGAGTCTCCATTGGCCAGGATATCTTAACCCTCCTATTAAAAAAGACTACATCGCGAAAGTGGTGGTTCAGTATACGATGCAGTTTTATTCAGAACCAGTTAAACTTTGCTGTGTTTTGTGCAACACTGGGTGGGGAGTGTCGTATGCCTGATCATTAATTCACTCTGATCCTTTGGTGAGGTCAGTGTTCAGATTTCATTTTTATTACCACTTCAGAACGTATGTTGGACTGAACTGCAAGCACCATTACCAAATGGACAATCCGTTTAATCCATTCAGCATCAGAAAAAATTAGACAAGAATGCTTTGTAAGGATCTGTATCGAATTCTTTATTAATTGGTTAAGAAGACTTTAGGACAAAAGTTGGACCTTAATCATGGCTTAGGTACCCTTATTTTTGGGGCGTGCACAGAAAGTTTAAGTATGACTGAATCCTCCTTACACATCTTTTCTCCCACACAACTGTTCACCTCGGGTCCATAGAGCAAGAGGCATAAAATCGCATGGACAACATTTATCTTAGACACTTCTAAGGGCCGAACCAAAGCAGGAATAGAACGAATATAAAGACTCTTATTCGTACTTACCGTTTGGTGTTTGCTAGGTTCGCAAGCACAAACGAGATCGAGATAACTGATCCTTCTACTGGTTTGTTGCACAAAAACAATAACTTAGCAAATTTAGAGGACGCCAATTATTCTACAGTTGATTTACCTCAAGTATTAAAAGTACCAAAATGTTTTACAATACGCAAGATCAAAAGTAGACTTTGCTGTCTGGCGCTGGTTTATTCATGCTGCCTTCTGACCTCAGACTCCAAGGTAGGAACAATAATAAACTACAACAAGAAATCCTTGTGGAAGGCAATCGACAGAAAGTTGAAAAACGAAATAAATCTGAGCCAGTAATATTGTCAGGCAGTTAAACCAAACCCCAAGATTAAGTCATCCAATCCCGTGGCCCAAAAGCCGAAGGTCGTTGAATGAAGTCAAAAAAAAAATAATGACCATGAATATGAAAGACAGCAACTTGTTCTTGGATTAACTGGCCTAAGGATTATCCTTTTTATTTTACTAAGAGTAACCCAAATATAAGAGAACTAATGCCATTAATTGCTCAAGCCATAAAAAGCCAACTACTTTGCTGCAGTAGACAAAAGCCAGCTAACGACACCCCCTAATATACCCGTAAAGAGTCTATAGCTTTACCAGCTAATTTTTTTTAATAAACTCGCAAGATGATCAAGTGTTTTTTTACCCATGATTTTGCAGGTGGAGGGGATGGCTGTGGAGGACTAGCCAGCACCACCACCACCCGTAATAGCCATCACCAATTTACTTATTGGCAAATCCTAAGGGGCCGTTATAAACGCTTACTAATGTGACTCCTTGCTCTCCTAATCAGTGTTTTATTCTTTCTGTAGTTGTTGTGTATTCATATAAAAATTCTTTGGATAGTTTCTCTTATTCTGCTCACTTGAGTATCGTAATTGTTCAGGTAGTAAGACAACACTTCTAGTCTTGCTGTCTCCCCTTGTTCAAGATCTTTTAGTCTTTGGGTTTTATTCTTCTTTAAACACAGGCCCTAAGTTGGCGTCATCAGGCCTCAACGAGTTTTTCTTTTTCTCTTTTTATATGCTCATCTACTTACCTAGTTTTGCTAAATTGTTTGTTAATTTCGCCTCTGATGCTTCTTAAAGCATGATCAGGGCCGTTATTTCTCTCATAGGGCAGCGGTGAGTCGTGTATAGTCTTTAATGCTGTTTTTCTTCTGGAAAAACTGGTTTCTGCTTCTATTTTAATTCACCGTTTTTAGAACTTAAATCTTTAAGTTCCATGTTTGGTATTTGGTTAGCTGTTGGAAGTTCTTGCTGTGGTGTTTTGTAGTTTAGCAACTGCATCCGCATCTATTTTTGGTTTAGCCATGCAAGGCGATTTTGTTCGCTGCAGGGAGTCTTTGTCTAATTGTACCTATGGCATAAAACTTTAATGGAGTCTCGTTTAGTTGTAAGTGAACGCGGTTGTCTTGGTCGCGTTTACAAACATAATTGGCCATATCTTTTACTTCAAAATCATTAGGGTCTATAAATTCGGGGGGTTCTAAGCCTAAACTTTTGTAACTGCTCCCGGACCGTACTTTCTGTTAACTTCAGCCGCAAATGAGGTCGTTGTGCGATGCTGTGTCAGTTTCACTCATGTCGTCTCCAGGGATCTAAAACATCTTTAATCTTCTTTCATTCAATGCCTGCCATGTTTCTTTAATAATAAATTTATTTTGTTTTATTAAAAAATGTTCACAAGATATGGTTTCCAATTCTTGACCCGCATAGAAAGCTGAAGAACCCTTTCGGCGTGAAGGGAAATAAGCGGAATATTACTCCCTCTTACCCCCCCCCTCACCCCCCCCCGTTCCAATAATCCGTCTACTATTGAGGCGGATAAATTCTTACCGCAAATTTCCAGGACCTTGGAGCAGTTGAAGTTGATTGGGCCAGGCTCTGCGGTCTTACTTATCAAAATTGAAACTCACATCAGAACAGCAACAGGACAGTTGTACAAGAACCTGGGGCGGGCAATGTTAAGAAAATTTCTATTAGAAAAACTTGACAACCTACAAGGGCACAGAAATATTTTCTTTTTCAACAAGCGACATATTTTTAACCTATTTGATCTATGGCTAACCGCGATTGACAGGGCTGATCTTGCGTTTCAAGAGATTCGGAAAATGAAGAGCCACTAAACCATTGAATAGGCGCCGCAGACGCTAAAAGGACGGCAAAAGGTTTGTTGCCGTAAGTTATGCGTATGGAATCGCTATTTCATACCCCTAGATTTTGAGTTGTTAAAAGCGCATGCCCCATACTTTCAAGGAGCATTAAAAGACTGGATTGTCATATTGAAACTAAACTTTTAAATGAACTACAAACGTGTTATTAGAATCAACAGAACACCGAAGCAAAGTTACAGATTTCTGCATTCGTTAGAGTTTGCGTTGTTAGCACCCTAATTTAGCAAGGCTAATGAGCAACAATATCAGTCAAAATTCGCAATATATTACGAAAAGAGTGATTATTCATTTAAATATCTAAAAGCAGGGCAGACCATTTTATGGAATTTCAGTTTTAGTGCCACAGCAAGATCGCTTAAAGGTATTTTATTGCTGTGGTGAAGATGATGGGACCATTCGAAAGACAAACTGAAATTTTTGTTATCCTAAAAATAACAAAAGTGCAATGATACAATTGAGGTAGTCCTAAACCAAATCTACGCTAGCGGCTTAAACCTTATCAGATTTGATGAAATAGAAACTGTTTGGAGGCGGGAGGTGTAGAAAATCCAACTGTTGACCTTGTGTCTAAAGTCTACATTTCACAGCGTTAGACTTGATATTATTTAACAACGAAATACGGTTTTATGGATTTTGACCTATGGGCAACGGAGGTTAATCAGTTACCATGGAAGCGGTGGACTGTCAGAGACATAATAAAACATTCAAATTGATAAAGAAAAAGATGTCGTTAAACCGCTTAATGTATATGTGTTTTCTTAATATATGATGCCGCAGCTGAATATTCAAGATAACAGATTAGAAAATATACATTCCAAAATATTTTTTATATTTTAAAAAAAAGCATTGTCTGTTCAGCATTATCCGAAAGTTACCTACAGAGTCGTCAAGCGCAGGGATAGTAGAAAACCCTAGCAAAAAACTTTAGATTAACATACATTTACACAAATGCAGCAAGTACTATGAGAAAAACAGGACCTTTCAAATTACAGCAAAACCAAACGAAGGTATTCTTTATGCTGCCTTTAATGCTGTACCTATGTTATACTGGAGCATGGACTATAAGTGCTCTATCAGCAGGGAAACGAGTGTTGGTCTCTTAGCAACGGGCATAGGCGCACCGCGGCTTTACTCTAGGAAGGTTTGTCTTTAGATCTTGGCCTGTGCCTCATTAGCCGTACGGTGCTGTAGCAAAAAAATAAAACTAAACTCAAAATGCACACAGGCTATGGTTCAACTATAACAGCTAATACTTAGTTCCTTCAAGCTGATATTAAATAAAGACACTAGCTGACTCAATCATTACGGATGAAGAATATAGTCGTTTACAGGCCGATTTTGATGACTACAAAAGACACAGTTTGATCTTCAAAGTAAAGGCGAGGGACAAGTTTTTCTCAACAGCCAGACCCGAGCAGATAAAAAAGGAATGCTTAAAAAAAAAGTAAACGAAAACATTAAACTCTGGTTCTAAAACAGCTCACATTAACAACGCCAAAGGGTGTTTCTACTTTAGGTTATGAGTCTAAAACAATAAGACCGTCGGATATTGATTTGATTAATTATTTTTTTGGGTTTAAATAAATATTTTGAGTTAGAAAGAACATACCATGGGATAAGCTATATGAAGGACCGGACGAATTGTTTGAAGCAATGCAAGTAAAATTATCAAGAGCACTTGAATGATATTTGATATAGAGTCAGTAATCCCAGCCAAACGATACAGGCAAAGCGTTGTACATGCTATTTCTCTAGTTCCAGGTTTAAAAACTGACAATAGACCCGCCAGTTAAAGTAATGTTAGCTGTTTTAATTCGTCTATGTAAAACAATAAATGAAGAAAATCTAGTTGTCTGTTTGTCTCAACTAAACAGCAGGTTTATTCTTTTGTAATAATGACTTAAGACCGGGTTGGGCAGACCAACGGCTTACACAGTTTGATGGGACGCTGAAGAAGCCAAAATGAGATGCTCTGGTTGGTCAGAGGGCGAAGTCCTAGAGGATTAGATTTAAAAACGTCGAAGTTTGCGCCGATTGTTGGCAGTCTTACCATTCCCACTGCCTCCCAGCTTAGGTAGCGTAAAAAAAATGCAGTTAGTTTTTAACATAATGAATTTATTCAGACAACAAAATGTTTTTATGTGGTGTGTTCTCGCAAGGTTGATCACGTTGCTAAAAAACGCAAGAGAGAGTATCTAACTAATGAACCTTACATCAATGCATCTTAACTTTAGTGGGGTTGTCCTTTCTGTTTAGCGTGGAGTCATTGATCTGTTTGTAAGAACAAAACAAACCAATAACTGTTTATGTATACACATGGGCTGGGGAAAAAATCACTACCATTAAAGGTGTCCAAGAAACAGCCCAACAATAGGTGATCCAGACAAAAAAATCATTGTTTGACTTACTACTGATGTTTTCACAGCGGGGTTACGCATTACACATTGTACGAACAATGAGTATTGATTATTGCGGCATACTTCAAAGCATTAACCATAAACAGAATTCTGCAGTAAATGTTTATAAAGAATTCCATCTGCTCAAGCAGCAATGCGATATAAGAAAGATACATTGTAGGACCCAGTTCGACTGTAATTACAGAAACTAATTACGCCACCAGAAGGCAGTAAAGTTAGTTTTAAGAACTGGAAAACGACTGCAAAATTCTCCATACGTAGTTTACGCAGGACTTCGATTTTCAATCATTGTTCCTTATGAAGGGCCAGCGCACAAAACTTGAAAAAGAAAAACAGTTTCTTAATGAGTAATCCACCAGATTTGTTCATTTGCCTTCATTATTGTTAGGTCGGATGGCGCTCATTCAACACAGACTTATACAGAGGGACATGATGGGCTAGAAGATTTTTACCAGCGATGCAGAAGTGCGTAATGGTTGTTCTAATAATCTGAATTTAATCTGAAATCATAATGACGCCCGAAGGCCAAAACAGTATAAATCAGCTACACATTGTGGGATTTGTGGTTTAGAACTTCAGTGAGGAAACAAATCGACGTAAGAGACCATGATCACAGTAGTGGAAGGTTTTAGAAGGTGCGGCGCATTCACAAGGCCCAATTTCTTCATCTAACGTTTGAACCAAAAGACATGGAAGCCTGGCCCATTTCTTTCATAACTTGCGAGGTTTATGACTCTCATCTTATAATTGGGAAAGCAGAGTAACCGACTCCTTCAGGGTGCATGATTGCACCCCCAGTCAATCAGAAAAAAGTACATGTGTTTCAATTTCAAAATATACATGTCTTTTATGATCTTATTCAACACATGATGGATTTATTAGAGTCACTGGCTATGTCTTTAAAGTCTGCCCAATAACAGAAGATATTTTGACCAACTCTTGTTTGAAAGGGCGTTTACCCTTATGAATCATGAATCAGTTGGGAAAGGGTTTGACGAAGGACACACTTCCACCTTTCTAGTATCAGAGAAAAGGACATCAGTGATTTCCGATTACCAGCATGCTCAGATGCGTGCAGAAGTTAGATTGTAAACGATTGGGAGGCTATCAGGACTCCTAATTAATGGCGATGTATGTTTGTTGGCAGTCGTCTTTGAAAATTACAGAAAGACCTGCATGAAACTTACAGCCTGGATCCTGCGCATTATATTTCTGCGGCCGGGATAGTTGGGATGCTTTCTTAAAGTTTACTGGAGTACAGATTGATTTGTTGTCAGATTTACCAATGCTTCAGATGATTGAAAACGGATTGCGTGGAGGATTTAGTTTTGGCGTCGCATCTTTACTGTAAAGCAAACAACAATACTTGGACGACTATGATCCAGGTAAAAGGTCTAACTATCTCATGTATTTAGGACGCAAACATCTGTATGGATGGGCAATGGCGCAATCATTCCATTACGCAACTTAAAAATGTACACTGGTGGTATTAAAACATTCAAGAATTTGGAGAACATTCTGCATACTCTTACGCTGATCGTAAAAGTGGTCTTATTCTAGAAGTTGACTTTGAATATCCTCGGAAACTCCAGTCCTACTTAAAGACTACCCATTAGCCGCAGAAAGCTAAAAGATGATTCCATGAGAGCCGCCTAAAACTTGTGCCTATTCTTCGTGCAAAAAAATATTATGTCTGTCATACCAGACTTCGCGCACATTTTAATTTAAGACACGGTTTTTTAAAGTTGACAGATGTTCATGTATTTTATTTTCTTTTTTTTTTTTATATTACTGTATTTTTATTTTTTTTTTTTTTTTTATTTTTTTTTTTTTAATTGCTTGTTCGATCAAGAACAGTTCATGAAACCATACATCATGAAGAACAACTTTGATCTCAGAACTAAATCCACAGATTCTTCAGGAAAAGACTTTTTTAAGCTGAGGAACAACAGCTGGTTATTGGAAAGGACTATGGGAGAATCCGCACAAGCGCAAAGATGTTAGTAGGATTGGTCACCAAAGAGAACGAAGCAATTAAGCTGACTTCAAAACCAAATTATCTGGAACTTCAGAAGATTTCATGTCAGCTTTTTGGTATAATGATGAAAAAAATAAGAAAGTCAAAATTGGACCAACCTGTATTTTATTGGGTTTAGTTTTAGAATTATCAAAGCGTTTGATGTTTAGAAATTTCTTTATGGACTACTTTAAACCCTCGTATCCAGAGTCAAGAGTACTTTACACTAGATACAGACGGGTTTTTGTTTAGATTTCCCTACGGAAAGTCATCTTTTTAAAGACAGGGAAATCGAAGAAGTGGCTAAAGGGACTGCGGGACGGATGGTACGGGACACGTCCGATTACCTAAGATTCGCCTTTGCATTCAAGTACTAACAAGAAGGTTTTAGGACAAGATTGAAGATGAATTATCAGGAGGGTGATAAAGGAGTTTATTGTGTTTAAGGACGAAAATGTACAGTATTTCGTGCCAGCGAAGAGAAATCCATTATGAAAGCAAAAGGGGAATATCTCGCAGGGTTGTGCAGCGAGAAGCATATCGCATGACAACTACAAAGAAGATTGTTTGACCATAAGACTTGTTCACATGGACAACGTAAAACTAGCGCATTAATCTACTTGAGATCAACACAAACTGTTGTAACAAAGAAGTCATTAGATAGAACAAACACCAAAACGTGGTAGTTTTTGTTAATCCAGGAGTTTTCATATGCAATAGGACATTGGAGGAAGGCATTTTTGTATACATTCTTCAGGTTTATATTTTTCATCAACTTTTATTATAATGTCAATTATAGCTTCATCCAATTCATTTAAATCTTTTTTTTCTCATGTTTTGCTTGATGCGTTCGTAATTTTTTTTATTATTTCAAGATATTCTTTTTTCCCAATTTGGGGGTTTGAGTTGTAGGTGATCTGGATGATTTAGCATGCATTGATTAATCCTCGAAAATGTTCCCCCAATAGCATTACACGCATCAAATGATTCCCGTATCATTTTCAAGGTCTCTTCCTTTACCATTCTTGTTTCTTCTGCGCTTCCTTCTGAGCTCCATTTTAACTCAAATATATTTATGTAAAATTAATTAAGCGGAACTGTGTCTGGTGGGATTATCTGCAGTTCTTCTTCACAAAAGATCTTTGAGGAGCTGGTTGTTTTGTTGTGTCAGTTTCTCGTAAATAATACACGGGCGGATTCATTTTTACAATTCTTTTTATTTCATATGGATCAACACTCCAAACGGATCGTTTGCCCTGATGCGAGTGTCCCCTTCTCGCTTCCCCCGGTAAATAAAGGTACCTTACTTTCAAACCAAACGGTAATAGTTTGCTGGTTGTCTAGCGTCTTCAACAACATTTATTGTTTTTTTTTGATTGCTTGTACTGGTTTTAGCCCTTTAAATTCTTCATTATTCATTGCGCGCAAAACTGAGGGCAGTCTTCTAACCCATTCTTGTTGCGAGAATTGTCAATAAGCTCTCTGTGATACTGGTAGAAAAAAGTCTTTCAGCTAACTGTTTGTTAAAGTTTTCAACTAAAGCCTGTGATCTGTGAACTCCTGGAATGCCTCTTTTAATGGTAACTCTATGTTTTAACAATAATTGATTCACTGGCCTTTAAATTCTTTCCCATCATCGACTTGAATCATGCGAGGATAAGTTTAACGGGCCTCGTTGGTATATCAGTTGTATGGCAACAGCAACAGCAGAAGCACTCTTTTGTGTTAATGGTTCCGCATCTTGTATCTTGAAGCTAGTCAATGACTGTAAGTGCGTACTTAAATCTTTTTCGTCTAATCGTATCATGGGGTAAATATAGAAGGTCCATTTGATGGGTGTCGTTTGGTATTGTATTGACAAAGTGTGGTCTCTGTATTCGTCTAGGCGCAGGTAAATAAATTTGCCAAATCGCTTGTTTAGATAACCATTCCTTCGCTGTTTGTTCACTGACTCCTGCCGCTTGGCTTAGCTTTTTTATTGCTGTGATTCCCTTCCAATATCCTTTGGCGAATAATAGATTTTGTTCATTTTTATTCAGCCAATATTATGTGCAATAAAATACACAATGGTCATACCAAAGATAACAAACACGATTTCTTGCATCTTTTGTTTTTCTGATGGTTGATAAAAGTCACTGAATTTTGGTGGGGGCAATGTTTCGATTGTTTGCCCGTTACAAGATAATATTCTTTTATTGCTTGATCAACATCTTTAAATGTGTAAGTGCATGCTGCATGCCCCTGTTTTTTCAGTTGTATTAATTAAATCTAACAATTCTC